>JASVEL010008796.1:0-71684 GCA_032618575.1 Nicotiana noctiflora | reverse complement strand
AGCCCACCTGGACAACAAGGGAATCCATTTCAAAGTTCAGCAATCAGGAGCCCACCTGGAGAATAAGAGAATCCATTTCAAAGTTCAGCAATCAGGAGCCCACCTGGAGAACAAGGGTATACTTTTCAAGTATCGCAAGCAGGATCCCACCTGAAAAATGGACACATATTTCAAATTGCAGCGGTCAAGCATCCTCGAAAGGAATGGCAAAACATCACCAAGCCAACAACAAGAAATCCTTTGGAATAACACAAGATACAAGTTCAAGGAAACATAAGAGCAAGTTTGAAGACATAGATAGGATTTTTGGTAACTCATAGATCATAGCTTAGGCTAGCTTCTTTTGTTTTACCATGGTGTAACAAGGAGGTCATCGAGCAGTAGTAGCTGCAACAACAGTGAAATCACAGCTCCTGGTAGTCCTAGCTACCGGATCGTGACAAGTTGGTATTAGAGCTCTAGGTTATATAGGTCTCACTACTCACGGACAAACTTGGTAGAATCTGAGGGATCAGTTCGGAGACATCTATATTTATCCCCCAGAGGCTACGGAGTTAGGAAAATCTCACTTTATTCTTTCTTGTCGTGTGGTTTTGTTTCTCAAATATCAGTTGAACTTCTACTCTGTTCTTTCGCAGATGGCGAGAACACATGCTTCTTCATCTACCATGCCGTAGTCCGAGACCCTAGCAGCGGCCCCAGTGGTGGAGCCTCAGGTCGGTTTTAAGGAGGAGGTTCCCGTCCCAGCAGTTTCGGTGGGCCCAACTCAAGTCCCAGAGGGGATCATTTCCATCCCAGTTCTTCAGGATGCTCTAGTCCAATTGGTTGGTTGCGTGGAGAGTGTCATCCGAATGGGTTTGCTTCGAGGAGTTCAGCTAGCGGTGGCAAATCAGTCGGGTATAATGGCTCAAGCTGGGAGTGAGATCACTTTTCAGGAGGCGGCCAATGTGGGCCGTAGAGTGGAGGTGGTCCGCCTATATGGAGGCGGTCATAGGTCGAATAAGAGGTCCTATCACGCAGGCTAGTTTAGTTGTACCTCATCTGGAGGTAGAGGTACTTATGGTAAAGGCCATCCTCCCAGGTCTTTTTGTGAGCACGTGATTTTTGTCCTAAGCAAATTATTCCAAAAGTTTCAAATAAAATTATTTTACAATTTTTTCAGAATTTTGTTCAATTTTGGGTTAATTGGTTGCATGATAATTCATAAAATTACAAAAAATACGCATTTTCATTTAGGAATATTTTGTTACATTTTTAGTATTAATTTGTTTTAGAACAAAATATAAAAAAAATAACAAAAATGGTCCATCTTGCATTTTTAGTTTAAAAATATCTTAGTTTGCATTTTTATTAGAAATTAATTGATAGAAAATTAGATTTTTCTGTCAATCTTTTAGCATTTTATTAAATAAAAAAAAGAAAATAAAAATATAATAAAAAAACACAAAATGAAAAACAAAAACAAAATAAATAAAAGAGCAAAAGAAAAGGAAATGGGTTTATTTTGTTTGGCAAATAAAATGAAAAGAAAAACAGGTGAATTGGGCCAGCATTGAATTGAGCAACCAGCCCAAATATCTACCCACCTATTTAGCCCAAAACCATAACCCAGATCTGTCCTGCCCCGTGTATAAGTAAAACAACATCGTTTTATAGTCAAGTTAATCCTAGCCATCTATCTCTGATCATCTGACGACTCAGATTGATTCTGAAATTATAATAAAACTATCCGGGAAAATAATAAACCCTAAAAACATAGTCACCTTCATCGTACCTTCCCCTTCCCCTGTAACGCCCCACCGTGTCCGCCGTCCTCCACCCTAGTGCCTCCGACGGGAAATCTTCTTCGCCAGTGGCGATCACCCAATGGCCCCCAAAGTTTTACCACAGTCTCCTCTCCTCTTCACATTTCCAAAACCAAACCTCTCTCCCTTCAAATCCTATCAAATCCTTTCAAATATGCAAAAACCTAGCCGCCGGAACCCTACTGCCGGCGAACGACACCATCTCCAAACCACCCCAAAATTACACCACATTTTTCCTTTACCTCCTCATTCCATATCTGCCTTTGATTTTCTTCGAATCACATCCAAAGCTGTCGAATCTTGAATTTAAACTTTCCGGCCAAGTCTTGATTTTGTCCAAACTAGCCCAACTTCACACCACACAGTGAGCACGTGAGTTTTGCCCCGAGAAAATTATTCCAAAAAATATACGCAAAAATTATTTTTGCGTGGAAACTTGTTGATAATTATGTGGAAATACTAGTATTTGTATTTGTTTATGGAAAATAAATAAATAAATTAAAACAAAATACATTTTTTTATTAATTAGAAAATATCAAAAATAGTAAAATTACTCTTTAATTCTAGAAAAATTAGAAAAATTAAAAGAAAAATACAAAGTAATGCAAGGATAATAAATACAGGAGTAATAAAAAAATACAGAAAAAATAATAATAAATAAGATATAACATGAAAAATACAAAAATAATACAAATAAATAAAATAAATACAATACAAAATGTAATTGGACCATGAATTGAGCAAATTCAATGGCCCAAATAACAACACAAAGACCAGGCCCAAAGAATTTAAGACCGGTCCCCCTATACAAGAATTAAAACGACACTGTCGTATAAAAACTAAATACGTACCGTTGATTAATTGATCAAACGGCCCACGAATAGCGGTTTTCTAATAAATGAAACGACATCGTTTATCTAAAACAATCAAGACCGTTCGTTTGATTCATCTAACGGTTTAGGATGAGAGCTTCATTTAATCACACGACGTCGTGTGAGGGTTAGTGAATCCTGGCCATTCATCTAATCTAATCCATCGGCTGGCACATATCCATACAAGGGTTGTGTATATTCATTATACACTCTAACTTCATAACCAAACCCTATCCGCCCTTTGATTCTCTCCACCATCGCCGGAATTTTACCGGCGATGGTTCAGTCCGGTCACCCTCTTTGTTCACCCTTCACACCCCTGAATCTGTTCCTTCTCCTCTTTTACTCCCTCTCCTTCTCTTTCTTCAAAAACCCCTCCTATGGTTAAAATCTAGAAAAACAACTCGCCGGAACCATAGCCGGTGACCACCACCTTTGAACCACTGTTTACCATTAACACTCCTGAACCACCATGAACTCCTCTTTTATCCATCTACCTATTTTCTTTCAAATCAGACCCAAACTTGTCAAATATTGAAAAGTATCTCGCCGGAACCCTACTCCGGCGGATACACTTAACCCCAAAACTACCCCCATCAAACCCCTAGCTTCTTCCAAAGATCTTTCTTACCAAAGAAGACTCAAAGAGTCTGTTCAAAGGTCCAAAAGCCAACAAAAGGGCTTATGGACTCCTGATACCGAAAAATCCAGAACAAGAAAAGAAAATAAAGAAAAATAAGAAAAAAGAAAGAAAGAAAGAAAAAGGAAAAGGAAAACACACGAAAAAGCTAAGTACCCAAAGAACCCTAATTTTCTCTACTGTGCATACTTATTTTTCTCTATTCTTTGTCGGTTTCTTGCCATCCTGAGTATAATATGAGTGTTGCAGGCTCAAGTCCTCTTTGTTTGTACTTAATCGTGAAATCGACTATGTAATTTTCTGATCTTGTACTTTGGATTCACATGCTTATATGTTCTCTTTTCTGATTAAGGTCACTAGTTAAATCACAAGCTTTGTAGCCACTTAGGGTTCTTACTTGATAAATCTAAATTCATGATTGAGTGTTCTATTAATTGCATTCAACCTATTATTAATTTGTTCCTCTTAATCCTATTATTTGAGTGTTTAATCGTAATATGGCTATATCTGTAAGATTGTCTAATGCTGGCTATCATTGCAATGAAATTGACTTCTGACTTTTCTGAACTTCTGATTAATTAAAGGGTTAATTAGGTAATTAGTCTTAAATTGGCTATGTCTGTAATGTTGGCTAATGTAGGCTATTTCTGCAACTTAGACTTTGATTTAATTGGTTAATTAGTCTTCAATTGACTGTATCCGTAAGACTGTCTAGTAGTGGCTATTTGTGTGATTCAATTTCGACTTTGACCTCTAATGGTCTGATTGATTAAAGGGTTAGTCGGGTAAATAAAAGTAAAACACATGGGTTAAAGGGGAAGGGATAAATTGGTTTTTGTAATTAAACTAAAAGGGTAAGGGTATAAAAGATAAAGCTGCCTGGCTCTTGGCTAATTAACCAAACAATAAAGGGTATATTAGGTATACTAAAAGTGTAAATAAGTAGAAATTAATAGCAAGTAAGGGTCGTAAAGACATTTAAGAGTAATTGGAATAATATGGATGCCACTAGAACCTTCTACAGGGGTTCTAGTGCATTCACGGTTAAAATGTGTGGATTAAACTGAAAATAATCTGAAAGAGCAGGGGTGGGAAATCAGAATATTAATTTCAAATTTTCCTCCCATTTTGCTCTATAAATAGGCCTCTTTAGGCCATAGTTTAAGAGGTTCAGAAATTTGATAAGTCCAAAAATACATAGAAATTATGTTCAATTACTGTTTCATTGGTTTATTTGCAATTCGAGTAGAGAACCCTTGAGTTCTGGTGTTTTTGTCTACTATTCTGCATTGTTTGTTGAAGCTGCTGGGTTTTTATCGTTAATTTGAACCTGTTGATGTGATATTTTATGTTATTGCTGGTTATTGCTTGGACTCCCGCATTGTTGCTGATCTTCTTCTTCCTTGTCACCTTAGAACTCATTGAGTTTCATTTCAATTTGACGAGGTACACTCATGATCTTCAATGATGTAATTAAGCTATTGAAGATATGAAATTATCATTAATTTTCTGTTATTTATGATTCTGTTCTTATTATAAATATGTAATACTTTAGATCTATGTAATTTGTTAGGATTTTATGTATATTATGGACTTGGATTGTGTAAATTCTGGACTGAAGCTAATGATTCTGTAGAGTAGAGTTTAAATGTTAATATAGGATAATACTAATTAGATCAGTTAAAATATGATCACTTAGGTCACAGGTTTGAAAATCGTTAAAACTTAGTTGATTTACTTATAAATTTTCATATGTTCTTAAACTAGAAACGCAATACAAAAAAATGTTAAAGTATTATTATTAGTTAAGTTCTGAATTAGTATTTGTTAATGACAAAAGCATGCAGTAGTTTCTGTTTATGATCTTGAGCCATTTAAATTAGCTTAATAACTCGCAGTTAAATTCAGAAATCTGATATGACACATGAATAAAAATACAAGTGAAGTTCAGGGTTTAATTCGAATATGTCAACTCTATATCTAGTTTAGAAATTCCAGATTTACAAATAATAAGGTAATTTCTGCGCTGAATAAGTACACGTATCGATTAATAAACCCAACCTAATTAATCTGGTAACTGGACAGTAGTATATAAATAAAATCAGTGTTAATTTTTAGTTAATTTCTAATACTGAAGTTGTAATACTCATGTACATATATAATTAGCCCGAATAGAATGTTTAAGCATGTTTTGGATTTGGTTATCAATTTGGGCGTGATCAGGCAAAGAAGTCAGATTCAATTGATGGCTTCCAAGTCTATAAAAAATGAAGCCTGCAATTATGAATTGGGATCTAATTAGCCTAATGCACTTCTGTGCATTTTTCTTGTGTTAACACGATTTCCAGGCCCAAAACATATAGTGGTCTGGATGTGAATGGAATATACAATAAAACTGTATTAATAGTTATGTTAGTTACGGAATAGGTTCGACCTCTAAAAGATGAGATGAGCCTCGTTATCAGCTAAAATACACGGGGCCCTCAAATAATTGTTATAATATTTTTAGACTCGGAAGGACCCTTCAGCTAATTTCACGATCTTTCACAAGGTAATAAGAAATAGATACCTGTGATGACCCAAAGGTTCATCACTTATTTTATTAATCATTTCGAGCTTCCGAGGCCTTGAAAACCTCATTCCATGTTGCCTCGATTTACGTGCACAATCCGAGCATGTAGCCGGAAAGATTTTGTGATAGAAAATATGAATTCTATGAGAAATTTGGATAAAAATGATATTAATATTGATATGGTTGACTTCGGTCAACATTTTTGGTAAACGGATCCGGACCGAGATTGGATGGTCCCGAGAGGTCCGTAAGAAAATGTGGGACTTGGACATGCGTCCGGAGTCGAATTCTGAGGACTAGAGCCCAAGTTATGAATTTTTCTATGAAATTATTTTTGATGTAATTGTTAAAGGAAATGAATTAATTGACCTTGGTATCGGGCTCGTATTTTGGTTTCGACGCCCGGTACAAGTCTTAAATATTATATATGTGATTTCTGTAAAGTTTGGTGACATTCGGATGTCGTTTGAGATGTTTTGGACCTTGAGTTCCAAGTTTGAAAGTTTTGAAAACCAAAAGTATGAAAATCATGAATTTGAGGCTTGATTTGATGAAAACGATGTGATATTGGCGATGTGATCGCACGAACAAGTTCATAATGTGTTTTTGAGGTTGTGTACATGTTTGGTTTGGAGCCCGGGGGCTCGGGTAAAGATTTGATAGGCCGTTGGATTAAATTCTGAATTTTTGCACTGCTGGTTTTTCACCCAGCTGTTGGCTTCGCAATTGCGAAGTATTTCTCGTAATTGCGAAGGGGGCAGTACAAGGCAGGGCTCGCAAGTGCGAACCCTGATCGCAAATGTGAAGCCCCTCATGACCCAACCTTGTTCGCAAATGCGAACAATTGTTCGCAAATGCGAACATCCCCTTGTCCTGCCTATGTTCGCAAATGCGAACAATAATTCGCAAATGCGAACAATGCCCTTTACTGCCTGTGTTCGCAAATGCGAACATTAGTTCGCAAATGCGAACACTGCCCTTTCCAGCCTGGTTCGCAAATGCGAACATATGTTCGCAAATGCGAAGCCCCCAGATTTGCCTTGGCTTTGCAAACTTCCCAGCCTTAGCTTATTTTTCAAACTCCAGAAATTGGTCGGGGTTCGCAATTGCGAACCCTTGTTCGCAAATGCGAACACAGAGACCTGTAAAACACGATTTTCGGTTCATTTCTTCACTTTTTACAAAACAAAAACACCCATTTGCGATTCTTCACGGATTCCTTCTTCATCAAAACAATTATAAGTCACTTTTTACTTAATTCTTTCAATTCCTAACATCATTAAACATGTTTTTCAATAGAAATCAAAGGTTTTCATGGTAGAATATCTTGTTTTTGTTAGAATATAGGGTTTTTCATAAATTGGGTAATTGGACCTCGAATTGAGGTCCGATTTTGAAACAAATCATATACATGAACTCGTGGGGGGATGGGTAACCGGATTTTGGTCCTAACCCCGAGTTCCAACCATGTGGGCCCGGGGTCAAAATTCACTATTCCGGGCAGAATGTTGTAAAAGTTGTGATTGGCCCTATGAATTAGTTTGTTGAGTAGTATTGATGATATTAAATCAATTGTGTATAGATACGATTGGATTGGAGCCAAATTTGAAAGAAAAAGACATTTCCACGGATTGAATCGTTCATAAACATTCGAGGTAAGTGTTTGTTCTATCCTAGCTTGAGGGAATAGGATTATGTGTTATGTGTTATGTGATCGAGTTCGGTGTATGGGCTGTGGTGACGAGCATCCATACACTGGCATCTAGTATGACCGTGAGTCGTTGAAAATGCTTATTTTGAGATATATTTACAGATGAATTGTTATTATTCTCCCTTGTCGGGACTTGTTGTGAAGATGATTATTGTGTCCCTTGCCGGGACGGTTCATGATTTACTATTTCATTCTTTGCCCTTAACCGTGATTGTTATTTGGGTGAGGAAGAGTGATAATGCACGAAGGGTGATGCCGTGCCTTGATTTATTATTTATGCACGAAGGTTAATGCCGTGCCATATTTTATTGATTACGCACGAAGGATCATGCCGTGCCCTATTATTGAACCATGTACGAAGGATCATGCCGTACTATGGATGTGAGGATGATAGTAAAAGCACGAAGGGTGATGCCGTGTACTTTAATTTCTTATTTGGTGAGGATGAGAGTAAAAGCACGAAGGGTGATGCCGTGCAATTGTTTGCTATTCCTTGACTTGATATTACATGTGTTTCCATTATACTTTGTTTTCCTTGTGAATTTATTAACCGTTGTTGATTGTTGAATTCTTTGAGATATTTCTTATTGTGTTATTACCTGGTTATTTCTTGTTATTATGTGGTATACATATATATTGAATTGCACAGGTTTTATGGGGGTGTACGGTCCTAGGCTTGTCACTACTTCGCCGGGATAGGCCAGGCACTTACCAGACACGTGGGGTCGGTTGTGCTGATACTACACTTCTGTGCATTTTTGCACAGGTCCAGGTTACGATCAGGAGCAGCGGCAGTAATTCGATTGTGTGGGAGTTGATCACATTTGAGACCGAGGTAGCTTGCAGACGTCCGCAAGCCCGGCGTCTCTCTCTTTATTTATGTTACTAGTTGTAGTCTCTTTGTTCCGAGACAAACAGAATTATGTTATATTTCTTTCAAACTCTTATGTGTAGTATTCAGTAGTAGTTCGTGAGTTGGTGACTCCACGTCTTGGGTAGAAGATTTCAGTATGATTTTCATCTTGTAATTAGTTATTTCTATTTCGATAAAGTATTCCGCATTTATTTAATTTAAAATTGTGTTAAAAATAGGATAGTATGAATACAGTGGCTTGCCTAGCTACCACGAGAAGGCGCCATCACGATCCCGATGTTGGGGAAAAATCCGGGTCGTGACAAGTTGGTATCAGAGCTCTAGGTTACATAGGTCTCACCACTCACGAACAAGCTTAGTAGAGTTTGAGAGGTAGGTACGGAGACGTATGTACTTGTCCTCCAGAGTCTATTGAGTTAGGAAAGAGTCTCTCATTTGTTCTTTCTTGTCGTGCGACTTGTTCCTCAATTGCTGATTGAATTTCTATTCTGTCCTTTCGCAGATGGTGAGGACACGCGCTTCTTCGTCCGCTGACCAGCAGCCCGAGCCCCAGGCAGCTCCCGTGAGGGGCAGGGGCCAATGCCGTATCAAAGGCTGTGGTAGGGGTAGAGCTCAGCCCCAGGCAGCTACCCTAGAGGTGGAGCCTCATATTGAGATTGACGAGGAGGTTCCGGTCCCAGCAGCTCTAGTGGGCCCAGCTCAGGTCCCAGGAGAGGCTTTAATTACCCCGGATCTCCGGGATGCTTTGGTCAGAATAGCGGGATTTATGGACAGCATTGCCAGAGCGGGTTTATTATCAGTTGCACCAGCCGCTTCTCAGGCTGGAGGAGGGGCCCAGACTCCTATTGCTCGTACTCCGGAGCCAGTAGCTCCTCAGCCTCAGGCACCAGTGGTTCAGCCAGTTGTGGCCACTCCGTCAGGTACCACAGCTCATGCCGGTGATGGAGCGGCCATGACTTCTGATTCGTTATGGAGACTTGATCGGTTCTCCAAGCTATTCACCACTACATTCAGCGGAGCCACATCAGAGGATCCTCAGGACTTCTTATTCAGTTGCCATGAGATTCTCAAGACTATGGGGATCGTGGAGACAAATGGAGTTGACTTCTGTACATTCAGGCTTGCAGGATCCACCAAGACTTGGTGGAGAGATTATTGCTTGACTCGACCAGCAGGGTCCCCAGCTTTATCATGGGATCGGTTTGCGGAGCTATTTATGGAGAAGTTTCTCCCTACTACTCAGCGGGATGTACTTCAGAGGCAGTTTGAGCGCCTCCATCAGGGCTCTTTGACGGTCACACAGTATGAGACGAGATTTGTCGATTTGGCTCGTCATGCAGTGGTGATACTTCCCACGGAGCGGGAGAGGGTCCGCAGATTTATAGATGGGCTTAATCAGCCGATTAGACTCCAGATGGCTATGGGCGTAGGGAGTGACATATCATTTCAGGAGGCAGCCAATGCAGCACGCAGAGTTGAGATGGCTCTTGCTAGGGAGGCGGTTATTCTTCAGATAAGAGGCCTCGTCATTCAGGCAGGTTTGGTGGTTCTTCCTCTGGTAGCAGAGAATCCTTTGATAGAGGCCAGTCCTCCAGGCCTTTTCACTCCGCCCTTCAAGCTTCACAGGGTGGATCAGGTGATCGTGGTTTTCGGGGGCATTATTCAGACAAGTCTCCTATTAATGCTCAGCCTCTTCAGAGTGTTCGTGGAGGCCATTCGGGTCGTCAGGGCCAGCAGCCCTATCAGTCTAAGAGTTGCTACGGTTGTGGTGACCCAGGTCATTTTATCAGGAATTGCCCTCTAGCAGCGGGCAACTCTCAGCAGCGAGGTCCTCGTCCTATGATTCAGGCCCCAGCTGACCCTCAGCCTACCCAGCCAGCCAGAGGCGGGGGTAGAGATTATAGAGGTGGAGGTCGAGACCGTAGAGGTGGAGACCGTCCAGCGAGAGGTAGAGGTCAGCCAGTTGATGGTCGTCCTAGAGACGCAACTCAGAGGGGAGGTGCAGATCCCCGATTCTATGCTTTACCAGCCAGGCCAGAGGCAGAGGCATCAGATACCGTGATTATAGGTACTATTCTTGTGTGTGGCAGAGGTGCTTCAGTATTATTTGACCCGGGATCTACATATTCCTATGTGTCTTCCTACTTCGCACCGTATTTGGTCGTGCCCGCCTATGCTCTGGATATTCCAGTTTATGTGGCTACACCAGTGGGTGACTCCATTGTAGTCGATCGGGTGCATCGTTCGTGCGTAGTTATATTTGGGGGTCTTGAGACCCGTGTTGATCTGTTGCTTTTGAATATGGTGGATTTTGATGTCATATTGGGGATGGACTGGTTGTCCCCATACCATGCTATTCTAGATTGTCATGCTAAGACTGTGACCTTAGCCTTGCCGGAATCACCCCGACTAGAGTGGAAAGGTACCTCAAGCCACTCCGTTCGCACTGTTATTTCCTATGTTAAGGCTCGATGCATGGTCGAGAAGGGGTGTCTAGCTTATCTGGCTTATGTTCGTGATTCCAGCGCAGAAGTTCCTTCCATTGAGTCGGTCCCTATTGCACGGGAGTTTCAGGAGGTTTTTCCTTCAGACCTGCCGGGCATGCCACCCGACAGGGATATTGATTTCTGTATTGATTTGGCACCGGGCACTCAGCCCATCTCTATTCCACCCTATCGTATGGCCCCGCCGAAGCTAAAAGAGTTGAAAGATCAGTTGCAGGACCTTCTTGAGAAGGGCTTTATCAGGCCCAGTGTTTCCCCCTGGGGAGCACCTGTATTATTTGTAAAGAAGAAGGATGGCTCGATGGTATGTGTATTGATTACCGGTAGTTAAACAAGGTGACTATCAAAAATAAATATCCACTTCCGCGAATTGATGATTTATTTGACCAGCTTCAGGGTGCCAAGGTATTTTCAAAGATAGACTTGAGGTCGGGCTACCATCAGCTGAAGATCAGGGCGGCTGACATTCCTAAGACAACCTTTCGCTCTAGATATGGGCATTATGAGTTCTTGGTCATGTCCTTCGGGTTGACCAATGCCCCAGCAGCATTCATAGAGTTGATGAATCGGGTATTCAGACCTTACTTAGACCTGTTCGTGGTAGTCTTCATAGATGACATCCTGGTGTACTCCCGCAGCCAGGAAGAGCACGAGCAACACCTTAGGATGGTTCTTCAGACTCTGAAAGATAACCAGCTATATGCCAAATTTTCTAAATGTGAGTTCTGGTTGAGTTCGATGGCATTCCTGGGTCATATTGTATCAGTGGAAGGTATTCAGGTGGACCCAAAGAAGATTGAGGCAGTCCAAAATTGGCCTCGACCAGCTTCAGTGATCGAGATCCGGAGTTTCTTGGGGTTAGCAGGTTACTACCGTCGATTTGTAGAGGGTTTTCTTCTATTGTAGCCCCGATGACCAGGTTGACCCAGAAGGGTGTTCAGTTTCGGTGGTTAGATGAGTGTGAGGCGAGCTTTCAGAAGCTCAAGATAGCCTTGACTACAACACCAGTGCTGATATTACCTACGGGTGCAGGGCCTTACAAAGTTTATTGTGATGCATCCCGTACGGGGCTTGGAGCGGTATTGATGATGGTAAGGTTATTGCTTATGCTTAGAGACAGTTGAAAATACATGAGAATAATTATCCGGTTCATGATCTTGAGCTGGCAGCAGTGGTTCATGCCTTAAAAATCTGGAGGCATTATCTATATGGTGTGACGTGTGAGGTGTACACTGATCACAAAAGCCTACAGTACTTGTTCAAGCAAAAGGAGTTGAATCTACGATAGTGGAGATGGTTAGAGTTGCTGAAAGACTATGATGTTACTATCCTATATTTCCGAGGTAAGGCCAATGTGGTGGCCGATGCATTGAGTAGAAAGTATGCCAGCATGGGTAGTCTTGCATACATTCCGGTCAGTCAGAGACCATTAGCTCTAGATGTCTAGGCCTTAGCCAACCGGTTCGTGAGATTAGACATTTTTGAGCCTAGCAGGGTGTTAGCCTGCCTGCACGGTCGCTCGTTCTTCTTTATTAGAGCGTATCCGTGAGAGGCAATTTGATGATCCTCAATTGCGTGAGTTGAGAGATACAGTACAGCGGGGAGGTGCCACACAGGTAAATCTAGATGATGATGGGGTATTGAAATTGCAGGGTCGAGTTTGTGTGCCCAATGTCGAAGGGATTCGAGAGTTGATCATAGCAGAGGCCCACAGTTCGCGGTATTCTATTCACCCAGGCGCCGCAAAGATGTACCAGGACTTACGGCAACACTATTGGTGGCGGAGAATGAAGAAAGATATCGTTGCGTATGTCGCTCGGTGTCTAAATTGTCAGCAGGTGAAATATGAGCACCAGAGACCTGGTGGTGTATTCCGGAGGATTGAAATTCCCGAGTGGAAATGGGAGCGGATCACTATGGACTTCGTTACTGGACTTCCTTTGACTCGGAGGAAATTTGATGCTATTTGGGTCATTGTTGATAGGCTGACCAAGTCAGCACACTTTATTCCAGTATCTGTCTCCTACTCGTCGGAGAGGTTAGCGGATGTTTACATTAGGGAGATTGTTCGTCTCCATGGGGTGCCAGTATCTATTATCTCTGATCGGGGAACGCAGTTTACCTCGCGGTTCTGGAGAGCGGTCCAGCGGGAGTTAGGCACCCAGGTTCAGTTGAGTACAACATTTCATCCTCAGACGGATGGCCAGTCCGAGAGGACTATTCAGATTCTTGAGGACATGCTTCGAGCCTGTGTTATTGATTTCGGAGGCTCGTGGGACCGGTTTCTACCATTAGAAGAGTTCGCCTACAATAACAGTTACCAGTCTAGCATCCAGATGGATCCGTATGAGGCATTGTATGGTAGGCGATGTCGATCTCCAGTCGGATGGTTTGAGCCGGGGAAGGCTCGGTTGTTGGGTACAGACTTAGTTCCGGAGGCCTTGGATAAGGTCAAAATTATCCAGGAGAGATTGCGTGCCACTCAGTCCAGAGAGAAGACTTATGCGGATCGTAAGGTTCGAGATGTAGATTTCATGGTTGGTGAACGAGTATTGCTCCGAGTATCACCTATGAAGGGCGTGATGAGGTTCGGGAAGAAGGGCAAGCTCAGCCCTAGGTATATTGGTCCATTTGAGATTCAAGACAGAGTGGGAGGGGTGGCTTACAGATTAGCTTTGCCGCCTAGCTTATCAGCCGTGCACCCAGTTTTTCACGTATCTATGCTTCGGAGATACCACGGCAATCCCACACATGTGTTAGACTTCAGTACTGTCCAATTGGATAATGATATATCTTACGAGGAGGAGCCGGTGGCCATTCTAGACCGGCAGGTTCGACAGTTGAGGTCGAAGAGTTATCCTTCTGTGCGTGTTCAATGAAGAGGTCAGCCTCCTGAGGCATCGACCTAGGAGTCCGAGTCTGATATGCGGAGCTGCTACCCACACTTGTTTCCTGACTCAGGTACTTCTTTATTTTGTCCGTTCGAGGACGAACGATTATTTTAGGGGTGGAGATTGTGATGACCCAAAGGTTTATCACTCATTTTATTAATCATTTCAAGCTTCTAAGGCCTTGAAAACCTCATTCCATGTTGCCTCGATTTACGTGCACAATCCGAGCATGTAGCCGGAAAGATTTTGTGATAGAAAATATAAATTCTATGAGGAATTTGGATAAAAATGATATTAATATTGATATGATTGACTTCGGTCAACATTTTTGGTAAACAGATCCGGACCTGAGATTGGATGGTCCCGAGAGGTCCGTAGGAAAATATGGGACTTGGACATGCGTCCGGAGTCGAATTCCGAGGCCTAGAGCCCAAGTTATGAATTTTTCTATGAAATTGTTTTTGATGTAATTGTTAAAGGAAATGAATTAATTGACCTTGGTATCGGGCTCGTATTTTGGGTCCGACGCTCGGTACAAGTCTTAAATATTATATATGTGATTTCTGTAAAGTTTGGTGACATTCGGATGTCGTTTGAGATGTTTTGGACCTTGAGTTCCAAGTTTGAAAGTTTTGAAAACCAAAATATGAAAATCATGAATTTGAGGCTTGATTTGATGAAAACGATGTGATATTGGCGATCTGATCGCACGAACAAGTTCATAATGTGTTTTTGAGGTTGTGTACATGTTTGGTTTGGAGCCCGGGGGGCTCGGGTAAAGATTTGATAGGCCGTTGGATTAAATTCTGAATTTTTGCACTGCTGGTTTTTCACCCGGCTGTTGGCTTCGCAATTGCGAAGCATTTCTCGCAATTGCGAAGGGGGCAGTACAAGGCAGGGCTCGCAAATGCGAACCCTGATCGCAAATGCGAAGCCCCTCATGACCCGGCCTTGTTCGCAAATGCGAACATCCCCTTGTCCTGCCTATGTTCGCAAATGCGAACCATAGTTCGCAAATGTGAACATACCCAAATCCAGCCTTGTTCGCAAATGCGAACAATAGTTCGCAAATGCGAACAATGCCATTTACTGCCTGTGTTCGCAAATGCGAACATTAGTTCGCAAATGCGAACACCCCCTTTCCTGCCAGTGTTCGCAAATGCGAACAAAAGTTCGCAAATGCGAACTTCCCAGTCTTAACTTATTTTTCAAACTCCAGAAATTGGTCGGGGTTCGCAATTGCGACCCCATGTTCGCAAATGCGAACCGAGAGACCTGTAAAACACGATTTTCAGTTCATTTCTTCACTTTTTACAAAACAAAAACACCCATTTGCGATTCTTCACGGATTCCTTCTTCATCAAAACAATTGTAAGTCACTTTTTACTTAATTCTTTCAATTCCTAACATCATTAAACATGTTTTTCAATAGAAATCAAAGGTTTTCATGGTAGAATCTCTTGTTTTTGTTAGAATATAGGGTTTTTCATAAATTGGGAAATTGGACCTCGAATTGAGGTCCGATTTTGAAACAAATCATATACATGAACTCGTGGGGGGATGGGTAATCGGATTTTGGTCCTAACCCCGAGTTCCAACAATGTGGGCCCGGGGTCAAAATTCACTATTCCTGGCAGAATGTTGTAAAAGTTGTGATTGGCCCTATGAATTAGTTTGTTGAGTAGTATTGATGATATTAAATCAATTGTGTATAGATACGATTGGATTGGAGCCAAATTTGAAAGAAAAAGAAATTTCCACGGATTGAATCGTTCATAAACATTCGAGGTAAGTGTTTGTTCTATCCTAGCTTGAGGGAATAGGATTATGTGTTATGTGTTATGTGATCGAGTGCGGTGTATGGGCTGTGGTGACGAGCATCCATACACTAGCGTCTAGTATGACCGTGAGTCGTTGAAAATGCTTATTTTGAGATATATTTACGGATGAATTGTTGAACCTTTGTCAGGTTGTAGAATTGTTATTGTTCTCCCTTGTCGGGACTTGTTGTGGAGATAATTATTGATTGCCCTTATTGGGACAGTTTATGAATTACTGCTTCTTTCTTTGCCCTTAACTGTGATTGTTATTTGTGCACGAAGGTTAATGCCGGGCCATGTTTTATTGATTATGCACGAAGGATCATGCCGTGCCCTATTATTGAACCATGTACGAAGGATCGTGCCGTACTATGGATGTGAGGATGAGAGTAAAAGCACGAAGGGTGATGCCGTGTACTTTAATTGCTTATTTGGTTAGTATGAGAGTAAAAGCACGAAGGGTGATGCCGTGCAATTGTTTGCTATTCCTTGACTTGATATTACATGTTTTTCCATTATACTTTGTTTTCCTTGTGAATTTATTAACTGTTGTTGATTGTTGAATTCTTTGAGATATTTCTTATTGTGTTATTACCTGGTTATTTCTTGTTATTCTGTGGTATACATATATATTGAATTACACAGGTTTATGTGGGTGTCTGGTCCTATGCTTGTCACTACTTCGCCGGGATAGGCCAGGCACTTACCAGCACATGGGGTCGGTTGTGCTGATACTACACTTCGTGCGTTTTTGCACAGGTCCAGGTTACGATCAGGAGCAGCAGCGGTAAATCGATTGTGTGGGAGTTGATCACATTTGAGACCGAGGTAGCTTGCAGACGTCCGCAGGCCCGGCGTCTCTCTCTTTAATTATGTTACTAGTTGTAGTCTCTTTGTTCCGAGACAAACAGAATTATGTTATATTTCTTTCAAACTCTTATGTGTAGTATTCAGTAGTAGTTCGTGAGTTGGTGACTCCACGTCTTGGGTAGAGGATTTCAGTATGATTTTCATCTTTTAATTAGTTATTTCTATTTCGATAAAGTATTCCGCATTTATTTTTTTTATCAATTGTGTTAAAAACAGGATAGTATGAATACAGTGGCTTGCCTACCTACCACGAGTAGGCGCCATCACGATCCCGATGTTGGGGGAAAATCCGGGTCGTGACAATACCGTAGACACAATTTTAATATACATTCTCAAGTACGGGTGCACATTTATGTGACTCAAATCCCACTCTCAACGAAGTCAAAATGTATCTAAGGCCACATGCGTACTGGTACGATGCGATTAAGGAATGAATTTTCACGACATTGCAATTCTTTAAAATTGAAAAGCAGAACACTAATTCATATAATTAAAAACATATAATTGGAATCAGATAAAAATGAATACAACAGTTGAGTGACTGTACAAGAACCACGGAATTCAGGAGTGCCTAACACCATCTCCCGGGTTAGCAGAATTCCTTATTCGGATTTCTAGTTCGCAGACTGTAACAGAGTCAAACTTTCCTCGGTTCGGGATAAAACCGGTGACTTGGAACACCATTATATTCTCAAGTGGCGACTCTGAAAACTTAAATAACTGATCCCGTTCCAACTATCCTTAAATTTGAAAAACTCCTCTATGCCCTCGCGGGTAATGTGGCATATGAAAAAAGAGGTATTACAGCTTTGGCGACTCTGCTGGGGATCCTAGAAGTTCGGTTCAGGGTTTAAGAGTTGCGCTCAGTTAAATTGCTGTTTTTGTTTATATCTGATTTCCCTATATGTCTTTTATCAATATGTTATATGTTTACCGCTTTGATATTACACGAACTGTATATAAAAATTATGCCGAAAACCCTTCTCTTCTTTCCTCTGGGGATGTGCTTACTGGTTGAGACTCTCATTTCTGTTAGTGTTAATACCAAAAAAAGAAAAGAGATCAGACAAGTTACTAAGCCGGACGATCCCGCGGGTCCCCGGTATGTAGACCCATCCTCGACTCGAGTTGTCCGCTTGGGTACCCAGTATAAAACCAATAAAAAACCTAGGATATTGAGCCTAGATTAGGATGATTATTTGCATCATATCTGACTTAAGGGACTCAACACAGTGGTTGGGTCCGTCTAGGACAGGTGACCTGAATATGAAAATACCGAGCATGATTATATGTTTCATTTATTTGTCTTGGGCCATCATGATGACCGACTAAATAATTGAGAGAAAGAAAAGAGAAAAATAGCAGCTTTAGAAGAAACCGATGTCTAAATACTGACGGAACTCTGTCGAAATTTTGAGGAAATTATGAAGTATAGTTGGATTAAGTCAATTTTATCAAAAATTAAAAATAGTTGGTCTGAAAATAATTTGGCCGAACTACGCTGGTTTGATTCTCACCACTAGGCGAGATACATAGGCAACCCTTGACAGGTCCAACCACCACTTTTACAAAAACAGCCAAAAAATGTTAATTTTGAATAAATAAAAGTGATGCAATTTTGACAAAAAATAGCTGAATGTCCCGAAAGGGCACCGGAAGGCTGTTTGTGCAAAGATGGCCACTTTTGAGTCATTATCCCTAAAATGATAAATGCAGCCTTAAAATCTTCGGTTGAAGAGCTGAAAGGTCGTATTTGCAAAATGGGGACTTTTAAAAAAAAAGAAATTTTGAAAATATATTTTTTGTCTTTTTTGGGTGAAAATAATATGTGATTAAATCACCTTTGATAAATGTGCAGGATGAGCACAATGCAAAATGAACCTTTTCCATTAATGAATAAAATCCTTTTGGAGTTGCGTCTATGGTGGGAATGATTTGGGTCAAGACGGACAAGACGAGGTCAAGAAATATTTGAAAGGTCTTACCGGGTTGCTTGATATTATACCTCGGGGAGACATCATTAGAGCCTTGGTCACCTGCTGGGACTTAGAGCTTACTCCGAAACTAGAGGAGACTGCCAGTTATATTGGGAAAGATGAGGTCCCCTTGAAAGACAAATATCTAGTTGCTCCAAGAGCTGTCACCGCTCATAGATTCCTGGATTGCTTGAAAATAGCCCGAAGCATTTATTATGAAGATTTGGCCCATGGATTCTGCACTATGAACTTCATATACTATAAATATGGTCATATCGGAGGTTTTAATAACCCGGCAAACAAACTCTACAGCAAAGTAAACCGGGTAAAATGGGATGAACATAGGCATTTTACTTTTATGGTGGCCTTTTTAGGTTTAATAATATTTCCAAGGAAAGACGGGAACATCGATATAAGAATTGCCGGAATTGTCTGTACTCTCCTCACGCAGGATAATAGTACTTTGGCGCCTATGATAGTAGCTGATATCTTTCGTGCCCTCACAACTTGTAAAGCCGTAGTAGATTTCTTTTCAGGGATGCAATTTGCTATTACAAATGTGGATGATCGAGCACTTATGCCATCATCCTCAATTTCTGAGTTATGGATCTTCGGAAAGAACTTGCATAGAAGAATTATACACGAGGATAAAAGGGGTCAAGTTGCCAGAAGGGTTTAAGGGTTGGATCACATATTTCACTTACTGCTAGCTAGATAGAATGGGAATTCAGGTGGCTACCCATCAATGAAGTTATATACATGCCGGTAGAAAGATCGCACTTTCTCTTAATGGGGCTTAGAAGTATTCAACCCTACGCTTCATATCGAGTTTTACGGCAACTCAGATATCAATAGTGCCAAAAGATGGAGACCTCAGCACTCAAGTAATAGAGATTAGTCCTGATGGGCAATTTCCTGAAGAAAAAGCCTGTCAAATCTGGAATGAGTGTCAATGTTTGAAATCAGACACTTGTGTAACGGATCGGGCCATAGGTGAAGTGTCACCTGGTTATTCGGCATGGTATAGGAGAGATTGTGAGCATGAAAGACCAGTGAAGAGACCTCACATCCAAGAATTTGCCAAGCTGTCGAAAGAGCAATGGGATTGGTTGGCTAAGGAAAACGAATACCGAGCAAAAATCAGTATGCTAGAAAAACAAGTTCAAGACCTCAAGTTCGAAAATAGAGTGAAAATAGCAGCTAATGAGTGTGAAAAGAAGCAACTGGTTAAATAAAATGAGGCCCTAAAAACTCAAATTCTGAAAATGAGAACATCAACTGAAACCCCTACTCGAAATGCCCGGGATGAAAAACTGATTGATAATTTGCGGCGAAAGGTGAACGATTACAGTTTTGACCTAGATAAAGCCAAAAATGAATTGATTGGGGTTCAAAAGCAATTGTCCAGGAATGCAGAAGAAAGGGTTCGTATGATCCAACAAGAAGAACGTAATGTCGAAGTTGCTCAGTTGAGAAAAATGATTGTCACTGCTGAGGTCAAAATTAGCAAACAAGTGAAAGAGTTTAGCATGGAAAAAGAACATTGCTATACGGCCTTGGCACGATTCGAAATGGAACTGTAGTAGCTTCAAGAGAAAATCCAACAAACTCTGGATGCTCATGCCGAACAAATAGGGAGGTTACTTAAAGAAAAAGGAATGATTAGAGAGAGAATTGTCAGCATTGCTCATTATATCACTCGGAAATGCCAGATATGTGAAGATATCACCTAGACCACATTCTTCGCCTCAGCAATTATATTCGGGAAGCAAATAATGGGTGAATTAGACAAACTCCAAAGGGGACTTGCATATAGGCCCGCGGTGAGACCGAACGATGTTTCACGGGCACTAGGGTCTTTATTGTATTCTTAGGTTATGCATTTTGAGTCTGTATTTTTCATGTTTTTGCATTATTAGTGAATTGAAGTAATCAATGTTGGTTATTAATAAAATTGAAAATCTTAAATATTTGTATATATATGCGGTAGGCAAATGCATAGGATCAACCAAAGAAAAGAAAAGAGGAACATTGGTGGTAATAAATAAAAAAAAAGAGAGAGGAAAGAAGAAAAGCCGAAACAAAAGAATTGACAAAACGAGAAAAGACAACAAAAAAATAATATGGCCGGGATGACGCATATTGCCAAGCAAAATTATGTATATGCTCCCAACATGTGATTTTTTATCTATTATGGTCTAACCGCTAACGAGTATTGTTGTTGTTGAGTAACTGATAGGTGGTTAGTAGTTGGCATTATGGCAACCCATCATTACAACACTCGTTCTAAAAGATATGACAAAGGCAATCACTCAGGAAATTGAGGCCATAGTTGTGGATCCAGCACGGGAGGATGAGGTAGTACACGTGGGCAGTATGAAAGAAGAGATGTACAAGCTCAATCATCAGATGGTCGAGATGTACCAGGCCTGAGCGAAGGGACAACCTTCACCCACATAACCAGCCAATCCTGCTTATATCCCTCCACCAGTCCAAGCACAGGACCCACCTACCGTAAACTCATCCTCTACTTACCCCACATACCTACCTTACTATGCAACTACCTCACAAGCACCACCCCTTCCTCCACCTCCTAAATATATTCCACCACCACCACCACATGTCGCTCCCGTATATGTGGCCCCTCCACCAGCCACACTACACAAATCATCCAATGAACCATTGTTTCATGTCCAAGACAATAATTATTATCCTCCGGAACCTACTTTCCGACAGCATGATTCTTATACTACTCTCATCGACATGGCTGCAGAGGAAAACCATCCAAAAATCCTGAACATAAAGAGATGATCTGAAAGATGAAAAGTTTTGAACAATTATTTTGGAACATGCAGGGCTTGGGAGACAAAGTGAGCGTTGCTTACAAAGATTTATGTCTATACCCGGAGGTACAGCTATCGGCAGGTTTTAAGCTACCGAAATTTGATCTATATAACAGTCATGGAGACCCAGTAGCACACTTGAGGGGCTTCTGCATAAAAATGCGCGGTTCCAGTGGAAAAGATGAGTTTATCATGGCTCATTTTAGCCAAAGTCTTAGCGGATCAGCTCTAGAGTGGTACACCTGGCAAGACCACGCTAGATGGTTTATTTGGGATGACCTCGCCCAAGCATTCGCTAATAATTTCCAGTACAACTTGGAGATCGTTTTGGATAGTCTGTCATTGATAAAGATAGAGAAGAAGCCGGGAAAATGTTTTCCCGGGAATACGGCTTCAGGTGGAGAGAGCAAGCTGCTCGGGTAGACCCATCTATGAAAGAAGGAGACATGGTAGACTATTTTCTGAAAGCTTTGGAACCAACATACTATGGGCGTCGTTGAGAAAACATTTAACGAAGTAGTTAAGATGGGGAGCATCATTGAGGAAGGGTTAAGATCAAACAAGATTATGATCTATTCAGCCATAAAAGCTACGACCCAAGAATTTCAAACAGGCACTGGTGGAGCTCTTGGGAAAAACAAGAAAGAAGAGGTGGCAGTTGTAGAAGGGAGATCGTGGTCCAGGAATCCTAATCCATAATACCATCAACCTCGCCCACAAAATCAACCCTACTCTCCAGCACCATATGGCCCACCATAACACTAATACCCTCATCCTTTTCCAAAAATTTCTGTCCATCATGCTCAAACCTACCCACCACCGCCTATTCCATGGCGAGCACCAGCACATTATAATACCTATCACACTCAGAACACATACCCACCACCCAAAAAATATAAAAATCCAGGTGGAACAGGTTTTCATCCTAATCCTGGAGTGAGGAATGATAGGATACAAAAGAAGAAAACATTTACTCCCTTGGGTAAGTCATACACCAGTCTTTTTCATAGACTGAGGCAGCTCGGAATCCTGAACCCCATTGAATCCAAAATCCCTAATCCACCACCAAGGAACCTGGACTAGTCTGTCAGTTGTGAGTACTGTTCGGGAGCTCCAGGACATGACACTAAAAAGTGTTTGCATCTGAAGACCACAATACAGGAGCTTATTGATTCAAGAAGAATTGAAGTCCAGTCTCCCGAGGCTCCAAATATCACAAAAAACCCCCTACCTGTTCATCATGAGGCCCATATGATAGAATTGATACAAGGGGGAGGTTGCAAGAAGCCTTCTCAAGCTGTAATGATGATTAAGGCAAGTAGAGGCAGGGTAGAGGAGAAATAAATGTGAGAGAAAGCAGTGATCAAGCAAGTAGTAAATGAACCAGTGGTGGTAGCAGAGCTTGAGCTAGTGAAGGTAATAGTTCCAGGAGCAATTACAAAGCCTGTATTGACTGTGAAATGGGCACAAATAGAGTCGGTCATTATCAAACCAGTTACTCAAATGCTCGCTGTGAACATTAAAGTTGTGCCATGGAATTACAACAAGGTGACTATCATGTATAGAGGAAAGGAGATTAAAGATGAAATTTTGTGAGACCCACGGGTTGACCAGGTCGGGGAGGTGCTTTGCTCTCCGCGAGTTAAGTAAAGAAAAACTCACCAGAGATAATCCGGCCAATGTGAAGAAAGCCATTACTGAGGAAGAGGTCGAGGAATTTTTGAAGAAAATGAAAGTGCAGGACTATTCGATAGTGGAGAAATTGAGAAAGACGCCAGCGCACATATCCCTGCTATCCTTGTTGATTCACTTTGATGAACACCGTAGTGCATTAATGAAAATCCTGAATGAGGCTCATGTGCCTGAGAAGATTACAGTAAGTCATCTTGAAAAGATCGCAAATAAAATCTTTGAGGTGAACAGAGTGACGTTCTTAGATGATGAACTACCGATAGAAGGAACGGAGCATAACTAGGCTTTATATCTTACTATGAAATGTGAAGATTCGGTAGTAACCCACGTGTTGATTGATAACGGGTCGAGTGCCAATATATGCCCTTTGTCTACTCTGGCCAAGCTGAAGATTGATCATGAAAGAATCCATAAGAACAGTATTTGTGTACGTGGATTTGTTTGAGGCGGAACGAATACTGTTGGAGACATCGTATTGGAGCTTACTATCGGACCAGTAGAGTTTAGTTTGGAATTTCAAGTCTTGGATGTTTCTGTATCCTACAATCTCCTATTGGGTTGGCCATGGATTCATGCGGCAAAGGCTGTACCTTCCTTACTCCATCAGATAGTAAAGTTCGAATGGGAACGTCAAGAAATAGTGGTTCATGGTGAAGACAATTCCTGCAACACCATCACTCATTTTGAAGAAATTGAGGGTGATAAGGGCCCCTGGGTATACCAGGTGGTGGATACTATATTTTTTGATAAAATTCCTGAAGATGAGCATGTTCCGGTCCCAAGATAGTTTCCGCATCAGTAATGGTTGCTACAAAGATGTTAAAAAATGGGTTTCTACCTGTAAAAGGATTTGGAGCTGCAATATAGGGAATCACAAAGCCAATATCTCTTCCGGGAATCATTGACACTTTTGGGTTAGCTTTAAGTCACGCCCCAATTCGAGGGACATGGTCGTCGCCTGACCGGGGAGCCCCAGTCAAGCGGACCTAGGAGCCTTTCCTAACCTGTGTGTTACCCTTGTGTTTTTTATTACTTATAAGCCAAAGATCTTACCAATTATAACTGAATTCACATTTTCAAATATAACCACACTATTAACATTACTAACAAGTTAACAAATTACAATGCCCGACATATATATATACATACATAGGCCATAGTCCCACAGTTTACTGTCTACGAAGCCTCTAGGATACAAGGGATGATACAATACTTGCCGGTAACAAGGCTCCGGCTATACCTTACACAAACTCAAAATAAGTCTAATAGAAGTGGCATGAGCCACGCAGGGCCCCGAGAAGGAAATTGGCTCACCAAAACGGGTAGTGGAAGATGAAGGATGCTATTGTCTATGAGCTGAAGTACCTACTACTGATCCACCTAAAATCATAACACGAATGTAGCGTCCCCGACAAAAGGGACGTCAGTACACTGGAATTGTACTGGTATGTATGGACAAGCTTTGTCCCAAGTAAACTCAAGCCATTAAACAATCACATCAGGATGATAAGACAACAAATGATTATACCAAGAAATAATAAAGCCAGCCAAATATGTTCCCACATTTACTCCGTTTCAAATAGTTCTCAGCTCAAAGAACAATTAAAGATCAACAAGGAAGGAAAAAACAAAACAACCACTGAAAACACAATCAAGTCAAACAAAGGGGTAATCAGTGATTCACATCAATGATTTTCATATCAATTTCAATGGCGATTTTGATCGCTTTTCACCCTTATTACCTCGTCCACCCTTATCACCCCAACCCACACCTTATTACTTCATGTTACGGCGCGCAACCCGATCCCACCGAACAGTTTCAATCACAACAATCACAAACAGCAAACAAGGCACTACACAAGTTCACAACAAGTGCAAATAAGCAATTTACAAATTGATTCATGCTTTCAAATACTTTTCAAACCAGTACCACAACCAAGTTACAATGTTTCCATATTCGAGAGTACCCATATCATTATGTTCAAAAATTCACCACAATTCAAGTGTTTCATTTCTTTCCCACAAGCAACCATGTATGTCATCACTACAATTGTTCTTAATTCTTTACCAATTTCAACTTCCTTTTAATCTTTCGGTTCATATTCCATACCACACCACACATAGTTCAATATCAATTCAATACCCAACAACAAAATCAAAGAATTACACAACAGTTCCTCAAAATTATCACATACCAACGAATAGTACACATAAGGGCAATTTTACAAGAATCAAAGTTAGCCATACATACTTGGAGTCGAATTTACTTCTTTTAATCTCTTACTTAAGCTCACCCAAGTTATCCTAAGTCGCCAACTTTGGTTTTTTCAAACTCTTACTCCTACCCACTTCGTTTTACTAAAATTCAAGTTGGAATAACATGCATGAGTGTCACACTCTATTTTCAAAAGCTATTGTATGCAAATCTTTCTATACCCATTTTAAAACTGAAAATCAAAGAAGATGGTTAGGGTTTGTACCTTGTAAAGATTGCAGAAGGTGACACTTTCCCTAGGAACCTCCAGACCAAATGATTAGAAATAATCTTTGTTTTGGGTAGACTTCTCTCTCTAGAATCCCTCTTTCCTCTCTCTAGTTTTGTTAAGAAAGTATGAGAAAAATGAGGTTGGAGGTGTTTTATTAAAGAAGGGGTCGAGTAAAAATTTTATAAAAATCTGGGCCGAGTCAATTCTGCGGTCGCATCGGCGATCGAAGAATCAACATGCGGTTTGCATAATGGACCGCAGAATTCCCCAAAAAATGCACATTTTCTGTTATGATATGCGACCAAAATGCGGTCCGCATTCGTGTTCTGTGGTCGCAGAATGCACCGCAGAATTGACACTCAAAAATTCTCAAAAAATTATGCGATGGATCTGCGGTCCGCAATTCCATTCTACGATTGCATATTTGACCGCATTTTCAACACAATTTTTGAAAAACATTATGTTAAACTCTGCGGTAGGAATGCGGTTCGCATAGCAGATCTGTGATCGCATTCCTGAATGCAGAATCAACATTTCTGGAAAATTTATTCTTTCAATTTTTGAAACTTAAATCACTACCAAGGGTCCGAACTACGGCGATCCAGTTCGCTGCGAAGAATTCTGCGCATTCCTAACACCTTATTTGGACAATGACACCACGACTTCTAGGTTTCAAGAACAAAAATTTTACGGGGCCTTACATCCTTCCCCCCCCCCCCTTAAAATCATTAGTCCTTAAATGAGGATTTTGAAAATCAGTTGGTTTTGAAAGACATGATATGCAAATTGTCAAAATTTTCACTAACTCCTATATTTTAGAAACATTTTGCCAGAGTTTCCTTTGTATTATGGACATATCCACCTGTCAGAGAGCCCTCGAAACACATTATCAAACAACAACATCTATTCACAACATTTTCCACATCTTGTACACACTTTCTTACCTCAACGGTTGAACATATTCTATCACATTGTTGCATTTGCACATAAACTAGCTACTTCAGTGAGTCCTTGCCTTATTTAACAATCTCAATACATCATAAATGCATAAACAAACAATTATCGATTTACACTTGCTATTAGTTGTTTATTTAACACATGAGTCTTTATAAGGCGTTCATTTATCAAGGAAGGTTCAAGTGACCTAAGGTAACAACACGTATAACTTTTTGCAAAAATGAAAGCAACTCTACTAACACTAAGAAGTAAGCAATTTGGACAAGAGGATAGTTGTTTTGAAAGATAGAAGGGTCATCTAATTTCTTCTAAGCTTGATCAACCAAATGGGGGTACTTTTCCTTCATCTCTTTTTCTGCTTCCCACATGGCCTCCTCAACGTGTTGACTTCACCACAATACTTTGACAGGGGCAACTTCCTTATTTCTCAACTTACGAACTTGCCAATCAAGGATGGCAACCGGAACTTCTTCATATGACAAATCTTCATTAACCTCAATAGCCTCGACCGGCATGATGGTGGATGGATCTCCAATCACTTTCTTCAACATGGACACATGGAACACCGGGTGCACTGATGACATCTCAGGAGGCAAATCCAGCCTATAAGCAACTTGACCAATCTTTTGAACAATCCGATATGGCTCGACATACCTAGGACTCAATTTCCCTTTCCTTCTGAGTCGCATGACACCCTTCATAGGAGCTACCCTCAAGAACACCCAATCATCGACTTGAAACTCCAAATCTCTTCGGCGAACGTCTGCATAGGGTTTTTGGTGACTCTGTGCAGTTTCCATTCTCTTCTGAATAACCTTAACTTTTTCCATAGCTTGGTACACTAGATCTGGCCCTAGCAATTCTGCTTCACCTACCTCAAACCATGCAATTGGTGACCTACACCTCCTCTCATTCAATGCCTCAAATGGGGCCATCTGAATGCTAGCATGAAAGCTGTTATTATAAGCAAATTCTATCAGTGGTAAGTGTTCATCCCAATTACCTTTGAAATCCAAAACACAAGCCCGCATCATATCTTCAAGCATCCCAATAGTCCGCTCGGCCTGACCGTCGGTCTGTGGATGGAAGGCTGTGCTGAGATTCACCTGAGTTCCCAAACCTTGCTAAAACTTCTTCCAAAAATTGGCTGTGAACTAAGCCCCGCGATCCTAGATAATAGAAACTGGAGTGCCATGAAGCCTTTTTATCTCCTTGATGTACAACTTAGCATATTTGTAAGGCCTCGTAAATTTTTTGTGCTTGAAACCTAGTAGCCCTGGTGTCAATGTCCGAATAAGGTGTTAGGAATGTGTAGAATTCTTCATGGCGAGCTTGCTCATCGCGGTTCGGACCTTTGGTAGTGATTTAAGTTTCAAAAATTGAAAGAATAAATTTTCCAGAAAATGTCGATTATGTGGTCAGGAATGTGATTGCAGATCTGCTATGCGGACGCATTCCTGCCGCAGAGTTTAACAGAATGTTTCCCAAAAATTGTGTTGAAAATGCGGTCCAATATGCGATAGCAGAATGGAAATGCAGACCGCATATCTATCCCATAATTTCTGGAGAATTTTTGAGTGTCAAATCTGTGGTGCATTCTGCAACCGCAGAACACGAATGCGGACCGCATTCTGGTTGCATAACCTAACAGAACATGTGCATTTTTAGGGGCAATTCTGCGGTCCATTATGTGGACTGCATGTTGATTCTGTGATCGCAGATGCGACCGCGAAATTGACTCGGTCCAAATTTTTTATAAAATTTTGACCCTACCCCTTCTTTAATAAAACACCTCCAACCTTCATTTTTCTCATATTTTCTTAGCAAAACTAGAGAGAGGAAAGAGGGGTTCTAGAGAGAGAAATTTAACTATTTTCAAAGATTGTTCCCAATCGTTTGGTTCGGAAGATCCTAGGGAAAAAGTCATCTTCCCCAAATCTCTAAGAGGTAAAAACCCTAGTCATCTTCCTCTAATTTTTCAGTTTTCAAAGGTAAAGAAAGAATTGCATACAATATCTTTTGGAAATAGAATATGATACTCATTCATGTTATTTGAACTTGAATTTTAGTAAAAAGAAGTGGGTAGGAGTAAGAGTTTGCAAAAAATGGAAGTTGGCAACTTAAGATAACTTGGGTGAGCTTCAGTAAGAGATTGAAAGAAGTAAAATTCAACTCCAGGTATGTATGGCTAACTTTGATTCTTGTGTCGCTCTTATGTGTGCAATTCGTTTGGGATGTGTTAATTTGAGAGATTTTGTGTAATTCTTTGATTTTGTTGCTGGGTATTCAATTGATGTTGAACTATGTGTGGTGTGGTAGGGAATATGAACTGAAAGATATAAAGGGAATTGAAATTGGTAAAGAATTGAGAACAATTGTTGTGATGGCATACATGGTTTCTTGTGGAAAGAAATGAAACACTTGAATTGTGGTAAATTGTTGAACATAATGGTATGGGTACTCTCGAATATGGAAACATTGTAACTTGGTTGTGATACCAGTTTAAAAAGTATTTGAAAGCATGAACCAATTTGTAAATTGTTGTGATTAAAACTGTACGGTGGAATCGGGTTATGCGCTGCAACACGAAGTAATAAGGTGTGGGTTGGGTGGCTTTATTAATTATTGGTGTAATTCATTAGTTGTCTTATCATCGTGATTTACTTGTTTAATGGCTTGAGTTTACTTGGGACAAAGTTTGTCTATACATACCAGTACAATTCCAGTGTACTGACATCCTTTTGCTGGGGACGCTACATTCGTGTTATGATTGTAGGTGGATCAGTAGCAGGTACTTCAGCTCATAGCCAGTAGCATCCTCACCTTCCACTACCCGTTTTTGTGAGCCCTTTTCCTTTCGGGACCCTGTATGGCTCATGACACTTCTGTTTAGACTTTATTTTGCTTTTGTGTAAGGTATAGCCGGAACCTTGTTACCGGCAAGTATTGTATCATCCTTTGTATCCTAGAGGCTCCGTAGACATGTAATATGTGGGATTTCAACCTTATATATATATTGTGTCGGGCGTTGTAAATTGTAAACTTGTTAGTAAATTAATTGTATGGTTATGTTTGTGCAATGTGAATTCAGTTATAGTTTGTAAGATCTTTGGCTTATGATTAATAAACAACACAGGGGTATCGCGTGGGATAGAAAGGCACCCAGGTCTGCTTGACTGGGGCTACCCGGTCAGGCGCCGGTCATGTCCCTCGATTTGAAGCGTGACAATATTGCTCCGCAGAATCAGTGGACTTGACTTGCAGGAAGTGAGCTGATTTGGTGAGTCGATCCACTATCACCCATATTGACTCGAACTTATGCTGAGTGCGAGGTAACCCCACCACGAAATCCATATTGATCATCTCCCATTTCCATCTTGGTATTTCTATAAGATGAGTTAATCCACCAGGCCGTTGATGCTCGGCCTTCACTTGCTGACAGTTCGGGCATTTAGATACAAAGCTCACCATATCCTTTTTCATATCGTTCCACCAATAAATCTCCTTGAGATCATGATACATTTTCATAGAACCTAGGTGCATAGAATACCTGGAAATATGAGCCTCTGCCATCACTCTCTCCCAAAGCTCGTCCACGTCCGGGACACATAGCCTACCTTGACACCGCAATACACCATCCTCGCTACAGAGTACAAATGCTGAGGTCTTGTTATTCATAACTGCTTCATTCACCCGAACCAATGCTGGATCCATAAACTGCTTTTCCTTGATTTCCACAACGAATGATGATTCTGCTCCATTATGCACCATAATATTCCCCTCGTCTGACGCCGATATGCGAACACCCAAACTGGCCAATTGGTAAAACTCCTGAGCCAGGGGTCTCTTTGTCACGCCCCAAATCGAGGAACATGACCGGCGCCTTGACCGGGTTGCCCCAGTCAAGCGGACCTAGGTGCCTTTCATTCCCACGCGTTACCCCTGTGTTGATTGTTTCTCATTAACCAAATATTTTACCAATAATGACTGATTTCATAATGCATAAACATAACCATGTGATTGATTCACTAACAAGTTCATAATTTATATTTACAACGCCCCATACATATACATAGGCCACAATCCCACAATTTACATGTCTATGGAGCCTCTGGGATACAAAAGGGAATAAAATACTTGCCGGTAACAAGGCTCCGGCTATACCTTACAAAACCAAAATGAAATCTTAACAAAAGTGACATGAACCACACAGGACCCCAAGGAAGAAAGGGGCTCACCAAAACGGGCAGTGGAAGGAGAAGGATACTACTGCCGATGAGCTGAAGTGCCTGCTATCGATCCACCTACAATCATAACACGAATGTAGCGTCCCCGGCAAAAGGGACGTCAGTACACTTGAATTGTACTGGCATGTATGGACAAACTTTGTCCCAAGTAAACTCAAGCCATCAAATTACATTAAAACTAATCAAGCCAGCCAACCATGTTATCCACCTTTTTCTCATTTCAGATAAGCCTCAACATAAGCATATTCAAGGTCAACAAATAGAACAACAACCAATTAACAACATAAATTGCAAGTAGTCAAACATAGGGGCAATCAGTGCCCCACAGGTTGCAAACTCTCCTGCTGTCTCCTTTCACAATTTCACATTATTGATTTTTGTATCAATTTTCAATAGCGATTTCGATCGCTCTCCATCCTTATTGCCCCTGACCACCCTTATTACCTCGGCCACCCTTATCACCCCAACCCACACCTTATTTCCTCACGTTGCGGCGTGCAACACGACCCCGCCTTACAGTTGAAAACACAACAATTTCAAACAGCAGATAAGGTACTACACACAATTTCAACAAGTTCAAATAAGCAATTTGCACATTGTTTCATGTTCTCAATTACTTATCAAGCCAATATCACAACCAAGTTACAATATTTCCATAATCAAGAATATTCACACAAGTATGTTCAACAATTTTCCACAATTCAAGTGTTTCATCTCTTTCCACAATAAACCAATTCTCGAGTGTTTCGTTTCCTTACCACAAAGTGCCATATAGGCCATCATAAGTATTATTCACAATTCTTTACCCAATTCAACTCTCATTTAACTTTCGGTTCATATTCTATACCACATCACTCATATTTCAACAACAACTTTGAGAATTTCACACAATTTGTCAAATTAACATTAACCAAGCAATTTTCACACATATAGGCGATTTCACAAGAATCAAAATTAGCCATACATACCTGGTGATGATTTTCCTTCCTACTTTATGCTTACCCAAGCTATCTTACTCTTGCCAACCTTGTTCTTGAAGACTCTTACTTCTACTCACCTCTTTTTACTAGAAATCAAGTTCAATAATCATGCAGGAGTGTAAAAATTCTATTTTTAAAAGCTATTATATGCAAACCTCTCTTTACCCAATTTAAAACTGAAAATTAAAGAAAATAGTTAGGGTTTTTACCTTGAAAAGATTGGGGAAGTTGAATCTTTGCCCTAGAATCCTTTGAACTAAGATGATTGGAACAATCTTTGAAGATGAAAGATTTCTCTCTCTAAAAACCCTCTCTTCTCTCTCTAATTTTGGTAAGATGATATGATAAAATGAAGAAGAAAGGTGTTATATTAAAGAAGAGATCGGGTCAAAATGTTACAAAAATGTGGACCGGGTCAATTATGCGGTGCACTTTGCGACCGCAGAATCAACATGCGGTCCGCATAGTGACCGTAGAATGGCCTCAAAATTATTCAAGTTCTGTTACGGAATGCGGCCATTATGCGGTCCGCATTCCTGATCTGCGATCGCAAAGTGGACCGCAGATTCACTATGCGATCGCAATTTCGACCGCATTATTGACACGATTTTGGGCAACTCTCTGGAACGTTTTGCGGCAAGAATGCGGTCCGCATGTCAGGTTTCCGGTCGCATTCTTGACCGCATATTTGACACTTTTCGGAAAAATTAATTCTCTACATTTTGAAACTTAAATCACTACCAAGGGTCCGAACCGCGGCTCGCAAGCTCGCCGCGAAGAATTCTACGCATTCCGAACACATTATTCGGACCATGACACCACAACTACTACGTTTTATGCACAAAAATTTTACGGGGCCTTACACTCTTATCCAAACCCAAATGAGCCAAACTACCCATGGATTTTCGGCTAAGAGCGTCGGCCACCACATTTGCCTTCCCTAGATGGTACAATATGTTCATATCATAGTCTTTGAGCAATTCTAACCACTGCCGTTGTCTCAGATTCATCTCCTTCTATTTGAACAAATACTAGAGGCTCTTGTGGTCTGAGAACACATCTACATGAAATCCATAAAGATAGTGCTGCCATATTTTCAAAGCAAACACAACTGATGCAAGCTCCAAATCATGTGTCAGATAATTCTTCTCATGATTCTTGAGTTGCCTGGAAGCATAAGCTATGACCTTTCCGCACTGCATCAAGACACACCCCAAACTGACCCTGGAGGAATCACAATAAACCACAAATCCCTCTGTGCCTTCTGGCAAGGCCAATACTGGTGTCGAGGTCAACCTTGACTTCAATTCCTGGAAACATTTCTCACATACGTCGGACCACTGGAACTTAACAGCCTTATGCGTCAATTTAGTCAATGGGGAGGCAAGGGTTGAGAATCCCTCCACAAACCTCCGATAGTATCCTGCCAGACCAAAAAAGCTACGAATCTCTGTCGAGGTCGTGGGTCTAGGCCAATCTTTCACTGCTGCAATCTTCTGAGGATCAACCTGAATCCCTTCAGTGGAAATAACAAGTCCCAGAAAGGCTACGGAATCCAACCAAAACTCACATTTTGAGAACTTGGCGTACAATTGGTGCTCATGAAGGGTCTGCAATGCTGCTCTAAGGTGAATGGCATGATCCTCCCTGCTCCGAGAGTAAATGAGGATGTCGTCAATGAATACAATCACAAAAGAATATAGGAATGGCTTGAAAACCCGATTCATAAGGTCCATGAAAGCTATCGGGGCATTGGTTAGTCCAAAAGACATGACTAAAAAGTCGAAGTGACCATAACGAGTTTTGAAGGCGGTCTTAGGAATATCCTGCTCTCTGATCTTTAACTGGTGGTACCCGGACCGTAGATCAATTTTTGAGAAAAATTTCGCTCCTTGCAATTGGTCAAACAAATCATCCACCCGAGGCAAAAGATATTTATTCTTGATGGTGACTTTGTTAAGCTGCCGATAATTAATGCACATTCGAAGTGACCCATCCTTCTTTCTAACAAAGAGAACCGGAGCCCCCAACGGCAACACACTCGGTCGTATGAACCCTTTCTCTAGTAAATCCCTCAGCTGCTCCTTTAATTCCCTTAACTCTGCTGGTGTCATTCTGTATGGTGGAATGGATATTGGTTGAGTATCTGGCAGTACATCAATCCCAAAATCGATCTCCCTATCTGGCAGGATCCCTGGAAGCTCATTCGGAAACACTTTAGGAAACTCATTCACAACCGGCACGGACTCGAGGGCAGACACATCTGAGGTGGTGTCCATTACCTAGACCAAGTGATAGATACACCCCTTCTTAATCATCTTCGAAGCCTTAAGGTAGTAAATAAACCTACCCCTTGGCATCACACCATTTCCTCTCTATTTAATAACTGGCTCGTTAGGGAACTCGAGCCTCATGACTCTCGCCTGACAGTCAAGCTTGGAAAAGCACGAATAAAGCCAATACATCCCCATAATTACATCAAAATCTACCATCCCAAGCTCAATAAGATCGGCTGTGGTAACACGACCACTCACCGTAACAATACAATTCCTATAGACTCGTGAGGCTGTTAATAGAATCACCAACCGGAATCGATACAGAGAAGGCTCATGAAGCTGTTCAGTTTCTATCATAAAACTTGAAGCAATGAAAGGGGTGACATAAGACAAGGAGGACCCCGAATCAATAAGAGCATAGCAATCAATAGTCTGAACAGACAAGATACCTATAACAACATCAGGGAGAAGCCTCGGCATTTTGGCGGCCACTCAACGCATAGAATCGGCTAGATCCACCCCTACCATGAGCTCTACCCCTAGCTGCACCACGCCATGCTGATGGTGGAGGACGCGCTGATGATGTAGCAGCCGAAGAACTAGACGACTGAGCAGTTTCCCTTCCCATACCGTGACTAGGTGCATGGCAGTCTCGCTGTATGTGACGTCTCACCCCACACCTGAAGCATATCGAGATATCGAGGTAGCAGGTCTCTGTATGAAATCTCCCACACTTGGGGCATGTAGGTCTCCCTTGCTTTTGGGACCTCACTCCAGGACGACCAGACTGGCGAGACCTCCTGCTGTCTAAACCGGGTCTCGAATGACTACCCAGCTGATGGCTATACACAGATGGTGGTGCACTCGCTGAGCAATGGGCATATGACTAGGATGGCCATGATGACCCTCTCGATTGAAGTGATCTCCCCGAATGACCCATTGACCGGGACCTGCTGCTACTCTCTCTCTCTCTCCGCATGAATCTTCGACTTCCTAGCCTCTATGGCCCGAGCAAACCCCACAATCCTCCCATAGTTCATATCTGAGCGTAAAGCTGCTGTGGCGGCCTTATTCACTACCAAAGGGCTAAGGCCCTGAACAAATCGCCGAACTCAGGCATCCATAGTCGACACTAGCTGAGGGGCATACTTAGACAATCTCACGAACTCCATGTGGTACTCCCTAACACTCATACTGCCTTGTTTGAAGACCTCAAACTCAGTAGCATGGGCTACCATTGTCTCGGCAGTCAAAAAATGGTCCATGAAGGCGTCTACAAAACTCATCCCATCTAGCCAGAGGGCTCTCCTCCTCACGGCAATCCTCCCATATCTCAAACCATGAACGCACCGTTCCTTCTGGGTCTGTGCCTGAGAATTCTGGAGGGGCCAATCGCAGGAACTGGTGGACTCTAGAGCCGGAGGAATCTCCCTGTCTGCAGGAGGACGCAGGGGCATCATGGGATCTTTGGGCCTGGGCAGCCACTAACTGTGTCAACATGTGAATGGCTCCTCTAAGATCCTCGTTAGAGATATTGGAACCAGAAGCTAGAACTATATCAGATTCAGGAACACTAGCAGGAGGGATGGTGCCACCCTCTGCCGCAGCCAAAATAAGGACACTTGGGTTTGGAATAGACGGTCCAGGCAAATTCAGGACTGGTGGGTCATTCTCGCCCACGGCATCAAGTACAAGATTTGCAGCCACACTTGGGCTGGCATTGACCCCAAGGCCGAGTCTAGCTTTCTTCTTACGCGCCATATTCTGAAATTTGTTTGAACAAGGCGCGAATTAGACATAAGTATTTCCACTTTGCACTTTACCGCACGATATAGAATAACAAAGAAATTGGTGAATTCTTAAATGTCCGTGCAGCCCCCAACTTGTAGATTTGGTCGACAACACACCGATAAGAAGGGCGCTACTAGACATGGCTCCGAGACATCCTAGGACACATTAAAAACCTTAGGCTCTGATACCAAGTTTGTCACGCCCCAATTCGAGGGACATGGTCGGCGCATGACCGAGTAACCCCAGTCAAGCGGACCTGGGTGCATTTCCTAACCCGCACGTTACCCCCGTGTTGTTTATTACTTATAAGCCAAAGATCTTACCAATTATAACTGAATTAACATTTTTCAAACATAACCACACTATTAACATTACTAACAAGTTTACAATTTACAACGCATGAGATATATATATATATATATACATATACATATATAGGCCATAGTCCCAGAGTTTACTGTCTATGGAGCCTCTAGGATACAAGGGATGATACAATACTTGCCGGTAACAAGGCTCCGGCTATACCTTACACAAAATCAAAATAAAGTCTAACGGAAGTGGCATGAGCCACGCAGGGCCCCGAGAAGGAAAGGGGCTCACCAAAACGGGCAGTGGAAGATGAAGGATGCTACTGCCGATGAGTTGAACTACCTACTACTGATCCACCTACAATCGTAACACGAATGTAGCGTCCTCGGCAAAAGGGACGTCGGTACACTGGAATTGTACTTCTATGTATGGACAATCTTTGTCCCAAGTAATCTCAAGCCATTAAACAAGCACATCACGATGATAAGACAACAAATGATTACACCAAGAAATAATAAAGCTAGCCAAATATGTTCCCACGTTTACTCCGTTCCAAATAGTTCTTAGTTCAAAGAACAATTAAAGATCAACAAGGAAGGCAACAACCAAAAAACCACGGAAAACACAATCAAGTCAAACAAAGGGGCAATCAGTGCCCCGCAGGTTGCAAACTCTCCTGATGTCTCCTTTCACAAATTCACATCAATGATTTTCATATCAATTTCAATGGCGATTCCGATCGCTTTCCAACATTATTACCTCGGCCACCCTTATTACCTCGGCCACCCTTATCACCCCAAACCACACCTTATTTCTTCGTGTTGCGGCGTGCAACTCGATCACACCATACAGTTTCAATCACAACAATCACAAACAGCAAACAAGGCCCTACACAAGATCAAAAAAAGTGCAAATAAGCAATTTACAAATTGGTTCATGCTTTCAAATACTTTCAAACCAGTATCACAACCAAGTTATAATGTGTCCATATTCGAGAGTACCCATACCATTATGATCAACAATTTATCACAATTCAAGTGTTTCATTTCTTTCCCACCAGAAACCATGTATGCCATCACTACAATTGTTCCTAATTCTTTACCAATTTCAACTTCCTTTTATCGTTTGGTTCATATTCCATACCACACCACACATAGTTCAACATCAATTGAATACCCAACAACTAAATCAAAGAATTACACAACAATTCCTCAAAATTATCACATACCAACAAATCGTACACATAAGGGCGATTTCACAAGAATCAAAGTTAGTCATACATACTTGGAGTCAAATTTACTTCATTTAATCTCTGACTTAAGCTCACCCAAGTTATCCTAAGTCGCCAACTTCTATTTTTGCAAACGCTTACTCCTACCCACTTCTTTTTACTAAAATTCAAGTTCAAATAACATGCATGAGTGTCGCACTCTATTTTCAAAAGCTATTGTATGCAAATCCTTCTTTACCCATTTTAAAACTGAAAATCAAAGAAGATGGTTAGGGTTTTTACCTTGTAAAGATTGGGGAAGGTGACACTTTCCCTAGGAACCTCCGGACCAAACGATTAGAAATACTCTTTGAAGATGGGTAGACTTCTCTCTCTAGAATCCCTCTTTCCTCTCTCTAGTTTTGTTAAGAAAGTAAAATGAATGTTGGAGGTGTTTTATTAAAGAAGGGGTCGGGTCAAAATTTTATAAAAATCTGGGCCGAGTCAATTCTGCGGTCGCATCTGTGATCTCATAATCAACATGCGGTCCGCATAATGGACCGCAGAACTGCCCCAAAAATCCACATGTTCTATTATGATATGCGACCAGAATGCGGTCCGCATTTGTGTTCAGTGGTCGCAGAATGCACCGCAGAATTGACACTCAAAAATTCTCAAAAAATTATGTGATGGATCTGCGGTTCGCTTTTCCATTCTACGATCGCATATTTGACCGCATTTTCAACATAATTTTGGAAAACATTCTGTTAAACTCTGCAGTAGGAATGCGGTTCGCATAGCAGATCTGCGATCGCATTCCTGACCGCAGAATCGACATTTTCTGAAAAATTTATCCTTTCAATTTTTTAAACTTAAATCAATACCAAGGGTCCGAACCGCGGCGAGTTCTACGCATTCCTAACACCTGATTCGGACCATGACACCACGGATACTATGTTTCAAGCACAAAAATTTTACGGGGCCTTACACTTTAACGAACATTGGTGACATAAAAAGAGCCCGAAAACTGAAAAAGAATGGTTGGACCCTCCCTAAGCCTATCCCTAAACTCTCCCATTCATTCGTTAGGCCTGGTACAAAAAGGCGTCGGGTGACGGTCTTGCCCAGTTTAGCAGAGATAAAACCAGACAGGGAGCTTCTTGAAAGATTTGAAAAGCTATTGGAAGATATGAACATGATAGAAGCGGCTGAGGGCACAAGTAAAATGGATGTCTAATTTTTTGGATCCCAAACTAAGCTGAATAACTGAGAAGCTACTCCTCTTCCGAATAGAAGGGACTTGTGGTAGTTAGCTTTGATGTTTCATTATTAATCTATTTTATTTCAAGGCTGTAATACAGATACTATGTTCCGTCCAATCGGACGTGTCAAACCTTGTTATCTTTTGAAATTTTAATGAAATGCAATTTCTTTCTTCCCCCATTCTTGATAGCCTTTTTTTATTTTTCTTTTATTTTCTTGTTTACGCTGATTTCAATGATGTGTCATGCATAAGGAATTCCCAGCCAATCAAACAATAATACAAGAAATTGAATACGATAATGAGACAAAGTATGATGACGAGGAATTTTTGGAAGAAATCAGTAAGGATTTGAGTTAATATGAGGAAAAACCCAAACCAAACTTAAATGAGATGGAGGTCATTAATTTGGGGATGGGGAAAATATTCAGGAAACAAAGATAAGCATCCATTTGGAATCCTCACTCAGAGAGGACTTGATAAAATTGATGCATGAATACAAAGACATATTTGCATGGTCGTATGATGACATGTCGACACTAAGTACCGATTTGATAGTCCATAAATTGCCCACTTACTCGGAATGCCCGCCCATCAAGCAAAAGTTGAGGAAATTCAAGATAGATATCAGTGTGAAAATAAAAGAGGAAGTCAATAAACAGTTTAAAGCAAAGGTTATACGGGTCACCAAATATCCCACATAGTTTGCCAATGTTGTACCGGTTCTGATGAAAGACGGAAAAACCAAGGTGTGTGTTGATTATCGAGACCTCAAAAAAGCAAGTCCGAAGGATAATTTTCCATTGACAAGCATCCATAAATTAATTGACAATTGTGTCAAACATGAGATTGGGTCTTTTGTGGATTGTTATACGGGCTGTCATCAGATCCTGATGGACGAAAAAGATGTAGAAAAGACGATATTTATTACGCCTTGGGGAACATACTGTTATAGGGTAATGCCGTTTGGACTGAAAAATGCTGGAGAAACATATATGAGGGCAATGACTACCATGTTTCATGACATGATACATCGGGAAATTGAAGTCTATGTGGATGATGTCATTATTAAGTCCAGCAAGAAATATGACCATGTCAAAGACCTGAGAAGATTTTTCCAGAGGCTTCGGAGATACAATCTCAAGCTCAATCCAGCAAAATGTGCTTTTGTGGTACAGTCAGGGAAATTATTGGGGTTCGTTGTGAGCCGGCATGGTATTGAACTAGACCTATCCAAAATCAAAGCCATTTAGGAGTTCCTTCCGCTAAAGAGCAAGAAAGATGTGATGAGTTTGCTCGGCAGGTTGAATTAGATCAGCATATATATTGCTTAGCTTACATCAACTTGTGAGCCAATTTTTAGATTGTTGAAGAAAGATGCTGCAGTGAAATGGACTGATGAATGTCAAGCTGCATTTGATAAAATCAAGGAATACCTGGCCAATCCGCATGTATTGGTTCCTCCAGAGCTAGGAAGGTCTTTGATCCTTTATTTGACAGTTTGGACAATTCTTTCGACTGTTTATCGAGGCAACATGATGAAACAAGAAAGAAAGAGTATGCAATTTATTATCTTAGCAAGAAATTCACATCTTACGAGGTGAAATATACTCAATTAGAAAGACCGTGTTGTACTTTGACCTAGGTGGCGCAAAAATTGAAGCACTATTTGTCAGCTTATACCACTTATCTCATATCCCGGTTGGACTCATTAAAGTACATCTTCCAGAAGCCTATGCCCACAGGGAGGCTTGCTAAATGGCAAATTCTACACATAGAGTTTGATATTGTTTATTTAACTCGCACTGCAATGAAAGCGCAAGCAGTTGCCGATCACCTAGCAGAAAATCCAGTTGATAGCGAGTATGAACCACTAAAAACATATTTCCTGATGAAGAAGCAATGAATACTAAAGAATTGGAATAAGATGAAAAGCCGGGTTGGAAGTTATATTTTGATAGGGCTATCAATAACAAAGATGTTGGAATTGGAGTTGTGCTTATTTCAGAAACAGGACAACATTACCCTATTACCGCTCAACTTCGTTTCTTTTGTACTAAAAATATGGCTGAATACGAAGCATCTATATTGGGATTGAGAATGGCTATAGATATGGGTGTTCAAGAGATTTTGTTCATGGGTGACTCGAATCTCTTGGTACATCAAATTCAAGGAGAATGGGAAATGTGGGATGTAAAACTCTTACCATACCGGTACTGTCTATATGAACTATGCCAACGGTTTCAGTCTATAGAATTCAAGCATATCCCGAGAATACACAATGAAGTTGCTGATGCTCTGGCCACTCTAGCATCTATGTTACACCACCCGGATAAAGCTTATGTGGACCCGTTACAAATCCAGGTTCATGATTAGAATGCTTACTATAATATAGTAGAAGAGGAACTTGATGGTGAACCGTGGTTCCATGACATTAAAGAGTATCTCAGAATGGGGGTGTATCCGGCACAAGCTGTAGGAGATCAGAAGAGAGCCATAAGATGATTGGTGAGTGGATTCTTCTTTAGTGGAGGAGTTTTGTACAAAAGGACCCCGGATCTGGGCTTGTTGAGATGTATAGATGCAAAGCAGGCTAGAGCAATTATGGCTAAGGTACACGCAGGAGTATGCGGGCCACACATGAGTGGGTATGTGGTAGCAAAGAAAATACTCAAAGCTGGATATTACTGGCTTACTATGGAACGAGACTGTATCAGCTATGTGCGCAAATGTCATCAGTGCCAGATACATGGAGATTTGATTCATTCTCCGCCATATGAGTTGCATACAATGTCGGCACCATGGCCTTTCGTTGCTTGGGGAATGGATGTCATTGGGACAATAGAGCCAGCAGCATCTAATGGGCACAGATTTATTCTGGTTGCCATTGATTATTTTACTAAATGGGTAGAGGAAAAGACATTCAAGGCAATAACCAAGAAGGTAGTGGTTGATTTTGTACATGCAAACATCATTTGCCATTTCGGAATTTCGAAGGTGATTATTATAGATAATGGAGCCAACCATAACAGTCATTTGATGGCAGAGACATGTCAAAAGTTTAAAATTATGCATCACAATTCCATATCATATCATCCCAAGGTGAATGGAGCAGTCGAAGCAGCAAATGAGAATATCAAGAAAATCATTCGGAAAAATGGTGGAAGGATCAAGACAATGGCGTGAGAAATTACCCTTTGCTTTTTTGGGATATCGCACTACCATTCACACTTCGGTAGGTGCAACCCCTTTGATAATAGGTGAATTTGACTATAATTATGCCCTAAATAATCACACTTTATTATGAGAACAATGTTGTTAAAAGGACAAAATGCTTTGATTAGTGTTTGATTGTGTTTTACAGGTACATGTGATGCATTGGATACTTTAAAGAGCCATTTTGAAGCCATAAGTTGATGAAAAGGCCAAGAGAAGAGCTAAAGTGAAGAGGGCTGGACGAAGCAGTGAAGAAACAGAAGCACTGTTCATCCGCGGTCCACTCGCGGTCGCGGATGAACCGCGAGAAACGAAGCCCTCTGAATCTTGACTGTTCGCGGTCCGCTCGCGGCCGCGAACAAACCGCGAAGGTCCCAGCGGAAGTTATCCCAATTGGACTCTAATTTGTTTTCTTAGCTCTCAAACCTCTATATAAACTCCTAGTTTGCCCCATAGAGGCATGTACTTTATTTCTTCAATACTTTTGCAAGGTTTAGTTGGAGAGATTCCTCTCAAAACTCTTTCTTTATTTTTATCAAGCAATTCTTTATGATTTCAATTATTATTCTTGTTTCTTCAAGCATGAGTAGCTAAATTCTTTTCTAAGGTTTTGATGGAACCTATTGATTGATGAACTTATCGTTTATGTGAGTACAAATTGTGACTTAGATTTCTATTTGTTCAACTTCATTCTTATTGTAGTTAATTGGTAGAGCTCCCAATTAGCGGTGCCTATTTAGTGTGCATAACTTGGAAAAGAGTGCATATTTAGGTTTATTGTTGAACAACACCACACCTAGGTTATTAGAGGAATCTATAATTTTAGGCGTAAAGACGGGATTAGGAATAACGAAGTCTTGGGTGCAATCTAAAGTGAACTATTCAAATTAAAGCTAGCTAGGGTAGCTCGGGAGAGTGCACTAGTACATTATTGTAATTGCTCGGGAGAGGGTTACGATACACATAGCGTTCATGATTGATAGAATATATTAACAATTTGTATGAGCATAACGATAAGGGATTCCGTCAAATAGGGGAAATCAATACCTTAGTCTTTCTCTATATTATTTTATTCAATATTCAATTCTTTAGTTTAAAGCATTCTTTAATTCTTGCAAAGTAGTTGTTCGAATCCACACAAATATATATTCAAAGTTTGGGAACTTGATTCGTAAGTACTTTTGGGGTTGTGAAAGTTGCAATTGGTAGGTTAATTCTCTGTGGGATCGATCTTGGACTTATTAAACCAAGTTATATTGACTACGACCGTTGCTTGGACGTGAATCAATTTTGGCGCCGTTGTCGGGGAATTAACGGAATTGTCAATTGCCATTGACAGAACTTCAAGATTCTTGTGTATTCAGGTTCTTTCTACACTCTACATTGAATATTTTGACGTTTGTTGATTTGGGTATTCGGGTGCATGCCTAGAAAATCTGCAAGGACTGGAGAACTAATTGAAGGACTCTCAGACCCCGAGCAAACCTTCCGGGTACGTAACAAAGCCATCAAACAAATTCAACAACCTCAACAACCAATCAAACTAGACTTCGACATGGGTGACATGAACGCTCAAAACCAGCAAGCAGGGCTAAACATGCAAGAGGCACAAGAAGGTGCATTGTTCGATTGGGCACAACCCACAGCGGATAATTTGGCAACTGCCATCGTTGTGCCAGCAATTCAAGCTGAGTCTTTCCAGATTACCAACAACATGCTTCACTTGTTGCAAAACAAGGGATTATTCTCTGGGTCTCAGGTTGAAGATCCACAGCAGCACCTCAAGAACTTTCTATCAATATGCAAAACACAAAGACAACCGAATGTAACTCCGGAAGCTATCGGATTACTACTTTTTCCATTCTCAGTTACAGGAGCAGCACAGATATGGCTAAACTCACTCCCAATAAACTCCATTGCAACTTGGGATGAGTTAGTCAAACAATTCCACAACAAGTTTCATCCACCCAACAAAACAGCTCAACAAATTGATGAGATTGTGAGCTTCAAACAAAAACCATTGGAAACACTACATGAAACTTGGGGGAGATTCAAAGGCATGCTTGTTATGTGTCCTCACCATGGGATTCCTGAGCAGATGTTGGGTCAAAGGTTCTACATGGGACTTTCAGATAGTATGAAGAATATTGTAGATGCTTCAGCAGGTGGGGCTTTTCTGAGCAAGACTTGGAGAGAGGGCCAAAATTTGCTAGACAAGATGGCTCAAAATTCCGGGTGGACGTCCAGGAATGCTCCTATCACACCAGTAGTACACTCTGTACCTCTGGATCCATCCAACACTCTGGAGGAGAACGTGGCAACTTTACTAACACAAATGAGCATCCTGACAAAGAAAGTGGAAGAATCAGGGGTTAAGCAGCAAGTTCACATTGTAGACACTACCAATGGTGGTTTATGCACATCTTGCGTTAGCCAACCCATAGGTAATCCATGGACTGCAGACCAAGAACATCATCATCAACATGAAGATATGAACTATGTGACTAACTATGGAGGACAGCGACAAGGCAATCAAAACTGGGGCCAACAGGCTCCAATGCAATACAGACCTCCCCAGCCACAATTCAATGCAGCAGGTATGAGGCCACCACACAACATGGCTCCATATCCTAGACCTCAGAATTTCGGCAATCAGCAGCAGGGATATTATCCAACTCCACCACAGCAAGGAGGTAGACAAGACGATGGGTTTGCAAGGTTGGAAGCTATGATGCAGCAGGTAATTGGGTCAAATGCTAAGACCAATGAAAGAATAGATGCACATGATGCAGCGATCAAAAATATGGAAGTGCAGATGGGGCAGATTGCTATGTCACTAAACAATCGGCCTCAAGGGAAATTACCTGCAGACACTCAAACGAACCCAAAGGACCAAATCCCAAAGCAAATAATGGCAGTGACTCCGAGAAGCGGTAGAGATCTTGATGCTGAGAATGAAAGTGAGAAAATTGACAGACAGGCTGAGACACCTACTCCATTGCCCATTGAACTGGATGAATCCACAGGATTGACAAAAGCCACAGTCCAGCCAATTGCTGATAATAAAGAAGCACAACGGGGAGCGGAAAAAGTAACGGAAAAGGTAGAGCAGCAGAATGATGAGAAAGCGATAGACAAAGATAAATCCCAAGTCACCGGGAAGAAGAGGCCTCCACAACCATTCCCCCAAAGGCTGGCCAAACACCAAAAAGAGGAACAATACAAAAAGTTCTTCGACATGCTCAAGCAAATTCAGGTAAACATCCCATTAATTGAAGCCTTAAAAGAAATGCCTGGTTATGCTAAGATGATGAAGGATTTAATGTCGCGGAAATTTGATTTCCAAGACTTGGCCACAGTTACACTCACACAGACTTGTAGTGCAGTGGTTTCCAGACCCATTGCTGAGAAGCTATCTGATCCAGGGTAGTTTCACCATCCCATGCACTATAGGGAATTATGCCTTCACTAAGGCTTTATGCGATTTGGGGGCAAGCATTAATCTCGTACCCTTAGTTATCTATAAGAGGTTAGGTATTGGGAGGGCCAGACCCGCCTCTATGCTTTTACAGCTTGCTGACGGGACGGTTAAGCGTCCATTTGGTATTATAGATGATGTGCTAATCCGGGTTGGGAAGTTCGTGTTTCCCGCCGATTTTGTTATTCTTGATTGCGGGGTCGACGAAGAAATTCCCCTAATCCTGGGAAGACCATTCCTAGCTACTGGAAGAGCTATAATTGACTGTGAAACTGGGGAACTCAAGATGAGGTTGAACGATGAGGAGATCATCTTCAATGTGCAAAAATCCATGAGACGCCCTAGTGAGTTCGCAAATTGCTCTCTAGTTGATGCGGTCGACGTAATAGTGGAAACCGACGATGCAGAATTGACTATTGAAAACCCACTGCAAGCATGCCTGATGAACATGGAAGAAGTAAATGGTGAAAGTCTGGCCGAATGGGTATTATCCTTGGAAGGCAAGGGAATTTGGAAGCGAGAGATCGAATTCGAACCCCTACATCTAGAAAAGAGAGAAAACCCACCAGCAAAGCCATCCATAGAAGAGCCACCGAAGCTTGAACTTAAACCACTACCATCACATCTCAGGTATGAGTATTTAGGCCCTAACTCCACATTACCTGTTATTATCTCATCTAGTTTGTTAGATGTGCAGGCTCAAAAGCTTATACAGGTACTCAAAGAATGCAAGACTGCCATTGGGTGGACCATGGCAGATATAAAGGGGATCAACCTTGTATACTGCATGCACAAGATTCTCCGAGAAGAGGGGCACAAACCTTCCAGGAAACGCAAAAGAAGGCTGAACCCGAATATGAAGGATAGGGTGAAAAAGAAAGTGATAAAGTGGCTAGACACGGGGTAGATCCCGGGTAAGTTGTCTCACCCTTCTGTGCTATACATGTATTATTATGCCATGAGGACATGGCATATTTTTAAGTGTGGGGTGGGAAACTTATCTTGTACATGATGTATATATTAGTGTAGTAAGTAATATAAAATAATAAAAATACAAAAAAATCAGAAAATTTTAAAAATCCAAAAATAGGAGTAGAGGACTCTTCCTGATGACGGACTATTTAGGACAAGTACTCTTGAGGAAGTAGTCCACGTAGGAATTTTTCTTTCTTTTATTTTCTTTTTATAGGTAATGTATCATTCCCCCTTGGTTTTTCTTTTGACCACGGTTCTTTTCCAAGGGTTTTTTATTTGAACCGGGTTAGGTAGATTTTTTTTTAGGAATAGAGGTAAAAAGGGCAACATGTAACTCCAAATATGCACATTAGCAAAAGCGTAAATTGAACTTGAGAGTGTATCATCTAAACTTGATTGTAGAATCTCAATATGCCTTAAATTGCACAATAAAGCTTGCTTGAACATTGATAGGATTTTGTAGATAAACCGGATTCCAAATGAGTTGCATGCCATGTGTGTGTGAGGTTGCTACTTACATTGTATGTTGTACATGATTCCTAGAACTTGCCCTGTGTGTTTGCAAAGCGAAATAGAAGTTGTTTGGTTGTAGAGAGGATAGAGGCATTTCTTTGTGTAACCCCATATATCAATAGACATGAATTCACCCGTACATTATATCTTAGTTAACCCCTTTGAGCTTAAAGCCTATTTCTTTGATAACCCTTGAATGTTCTTCAAATTATTATATTTGTTCTACTTTACCTCCTAGAAGCACTTGTATTGTAATGAATATGCAAAAGTTTAAGTGTGGGGTGAAGGGAAATTGAAAAGGGAAAATCAAGAATAAATGATAGAAAATAGTAAGCTGGCCAAAACAATATAAATGTGTTGCAAAGCAATGAGGAAAAGAGCGATATCAATGTATATATGAAAATTACAAAGGCCAGTTACACCAACAAAAGAAAAATGGGGATTAAAAGCCAATAAAGGTGAATAAATGTTTTCGGGAGACATAAGGGAGAAAACTAAAAGGGAAAGTGGTGAAAGAGAAAAGAAAAGTGCTTAGGGAGGTTAGTCACTACACCCAAAAGTATCCTACCCGTCCCATAGCCTACATTACAACCCTTAAAGACCTCTTGATCTATGATTGGATAACTCGATTAGTGGAGTATTACACTAGGGGCAAGCTTATGGTGTGTCTGTACTCATATAAATGTTCTTTGTTGAGAGTGAGTGAATTTTCCTGATATCTATAAGTTCCATGTATTTGAATTATTAATGTGTGGGAACTTCTCTCAATAACTTTTGTGAGGGCATGTAATTCAAGAGGAAGAAGGTAAATTTGCAAGATTTTGGTAATAAGTAGAGTAAGTAATAACGTGCGGGCATGAGAAATTACAGTTAAGTCAAGAGTATACATATCTTAGGTTGTTCATGTATAATAAGCTTTTGTGACATAGGCAAAAAAAGGCAAAATTTTTTTTTTTAATTGGCCTAAGGTGTGATTAAAGGTTGCTCGAGGACGAGCAAAGGTTTAAGTGTGGGGTATTGATAATAGGTGAATTTGACTATAATTATGCCCTAAATAATCACACTTTATTATGAGAACAATGTTGTTAAAAGGACAAAATGCTTTGATTAGTGTTTGATTGTGTTTTACAGGTACATGTGATGCATTGGATACTTTAAAGAGCCATTTTGAAGCCATAAGTTGATGAAAAGGCCAAGAGAAGAGCTAAAGTGAAGAGGGCTGGACGAAGCAGTGAAGAAACAGAAGCACTGTTCATCCGCGGTCCACTCGCGGTCGCGGATGAACCGCGAGAAACGAAGCCCTCTGAATCTTGACTGTTCGCGGTCCGCTCGCGGCCGCGAACAAACCGCGAAGGTCCCAGCGGAAGTTATCCCAATTGGACTCTAATTTGTTTTCTTAGCTCTCAAACCTCTATATAAACTCCTAGTTTGCCCCATAGAGGCATGTACTTTATTTCTTCAATACTTTTGCAAGGTTTAGTTGGAGAGATTCCTCTCAAAACTCTTTCTTTATTTTTATCAAGCAATTCTTTATGATTTCAATTATTATTCTTGTTTCTTCAAGCATGAGTAGCTAAATTCTTTTCTAAGGTTTTGATGGAACCTATTGATTGATGAACTTATCGTTTATGTGAGTACAAATTGTGACTTAGATTTCTATTTGTTCAACTTCATTCTTATTGTAGTTAATTGGTAGAGCTCCCAATTAGCGGTGCCTATTTAGTGTGCATAACTTGGAAAAGAGTGCATATTTAGGTTTATTGTTGAACAACACCACACCTAGGTTATTAGAGGAATCTATAATTTTAGGCGTAAAGACGGGATTAGGAATAACGAAGTCTTGGGTGCAATCTAAAGTGAACTATTCAAATTAAAGCTAGCTAGGGTAGCTCGGGAGAGTGCACTAGTACATTATTGTAATTGCTCGGGAGAGGGTTACGATACACATAGCGTTCATGATTGATAGAATATATTAACAATTTGTATGAGCATAACGATAAGGGATTCCGTCAATAGGGAAATCAATACCTTAGTCTTTCTCTATATTATTTTATTCAATATTCAATTCTTTAGTTTAAAGCATTCTTTAATTCTTGCAAAGTAGTTGTTCGAATCCACACAAATATATATTCAAAGTTTGGGAACTTGATTCGTAAGTACTTTTGGGGTTGTGAAAGTTGCAATTGGTAGGTTAATTCTCTGTGGGATCGATCTTGGACTTATTAAACCAAGTTATATTGACTACGACCGTTGCTTGGACGTGAATCACCTACTTATTCATTAGTGTATGGCACAGAGGTTGTGATACCTGTAGAGGTTGAAATACCCTCCCTTCGAATCATTGCGGAGGCAGAGATTGATGGTGATGAATGGGTTAAAGCCCGGATAGAACAATTAAGTTTAATTGACGAGAAACGATTGGCAGCAGTATGTCATGGACAGCTATATCTACAAAGAATGGCCAGAGCATATAACAAGAAAGTACGTCCGTGAAAATTTGAAGTCGGACAATTGGTGTTGAGGCGCATCTTACCTTATTGGGCAGAGGCAAAAGGGAAGTTCACTCCTAATTGGTAAGGCCGTTTGTTGTATCTCAGGTGTTTTCTAATGGAGCATTATATTTAACAGACATAGAAGGGAAATGCGTAGAGATTTCCATCAACTCTGACGTAGTCAAAAGATATTATGTGTGATTTCTTTCATGTATCTAATTGTATTTGTCATATTTTGAAATTGAAATGATGAAGGCATTTTATTTCGCTATCTAAATACTTTATCCATTGCTAACCCTTTGAGCCATATTACTTTATTCTTTCATACCCCTCTTTCGGAATCAACAAAGAAGCCAGGAATGGGATGATGAAATGTCAAAAGAAAAGAAGAAAAGCAAAAGATGAAAAAAAAAAGTTGAAAAAAAATAGAAGAAAAAAAAAGAAAAGAAGAAAAAAAGAAAATATGTGAAAAATGGCAAAAGAAAAGAAAAGAAAAAGAAAGGGAAAAGAAAGAAAAAATGCAAAAGAAGAAAAATGGAAGAAGTGAAAATCACAACATGAAGCGATCTTATAATTCGAACTACGTTTTGACTTGATCCCAAAAAGGGTACGTAGGCAGCCTCACTGAGGTTCAGTCATAACAGAAAGAAAGTCCAAGGCTCCCAAAAGATTGAAACTGGGGCAGAAGTTATGATCATTACGGAGAATATGATTCTGAAAGTTGTAATTTTGAAACCCAAGTTGGAAAATTTGAGCCTTTATACCGTTCTTTCTAAAACTCATCCAAAAGCCACATTATGGTCCAAAGAAAGACCTTCTGATTAATTTCAAGAGAATGGAAGTACAAGTAGGTGAAGAAAGACATGCTATGGACAACACTCAGGTGCTGGAAGATGAAGAAAATAATAAAAAATTAAATGAGAGAGTCTTATTGGTGAAGACCCTCACGGGCACCGTAAGGCGATATGAGCCGAGAGAAAATTAAAATGAGAGAGTTTTATTGGTGAAAACCCTTACGGGCATCGTAAGGCGATGTGAGCTGAGAGAAATGAAATGAGAGAGTCTTATTGGTGAAAACCCTCACGGGCACCATAAGGCGAAAGTGAGAAAGCAAGTTGTGGTAGAAAAGCGGCAAAGCAAGCAGAGTTTGGGTTTGTTGAAATTTGGATAGTGAAATAAAGTTGGAAAATGACAGTTGATTGGTTGGACAGACTGGGTTGGTTAATCCGAATGCACGGCATGATCAAAGGAATCAGCCTTCCCACTCAGATAAGTCTCGTCCTTTTATTTTTGAAAGTATTCCTACCCTTAAAACTTCGGGGTCATTGCGTTTCATTTTTCTTGAAATCTGTCTATAAGGCATTGTCAGTTGAAGCTAACTACCAGCTGCTCAGATACATGGCACAACAAGACTGGGATTCATCAAAAGGACAATTGAAACAAAAGGACATATGGCAATCATATAGTTGAAGGAAAAGTAAAAGGGAAAAGAAAAAACAAGAGAGAGTCACAAGGAAAGTTAAGCTCAGAGAATTTTGAAAGACAGCCAGAAGTTATGGCAAGTCAATATAAGAAGCAAGATGGAGCGGACTCAAAAGTGGAAGCAAGGCCAACAAGAATGCCATCAGCTAACCACCATTTTATACTAACAAACTGTTCTTTGATTAGAACAGGGACAAACGATTCAAATTCTTACTAATCACTTTAAAGTGAATGTGACCAATGTGAATAACAAAGGAGCACAAAGTTCAACAATCAGGCACCCACTAGAAAATAAGGGAAAATAGACCAAAAGAAGCAACAATAGGTGCTGAAATCAATTTCAAAAATCAATAATCAGGCACCCACCTGGATAATAAGGGAAGTATTACCTTTTCTTTTAAAATTGAACTAGTTACACCTACTTATCAAACTGTGGCAGAAAATTTTTATTTGTTTTAAGATGACATCAGGCACCAGCCTGAATAATAAGGGAATATCTTTTTCAAAGTCGCAATCAGGCGCCCACCTGAATAATACGGGAATACTTTTTCAAGTTGTAATTAGGCGCCCACCAGAATAATAAGGGAATATCTTTTTCAACGAAGTTGAAAGCAGGCGCCCACCTGAATAATAAGGTAATACCTTTTCAAGTAGTAAGCAGGCGTCCACCTGAATAATAAGGGAATATCTTTTTCGAAGTAGCAGTCAGGCGACCACCTGAATAATAAGGGAATATCTTTTCGAATCGCAATTAAGCGCCCAATAATGGAATATGTTTTTCAAAGTAACAATCAGGCGCCCACCTGAAAAATAAGGGAATATTTTTAAAGAAATTCAGCAAGATTAGCAGTCAGGCACCCACCTGAATAATAAGGGAATATCTTTTCAAGTCGCAATCAGGCGCCCACCTGAATAATAAGGGAATATCTTTTTCAAAGAAGTTGAAATCAGGCACCCACCTAAATAATAAGGGAATACTTTTTCAAGTCGCAGTCAGGCGCCCGCCTGAATAATAAGGGAATATCTTTTTCAAAGTCATAATAAGGCACCCACCTGAATAATAAGGGAATATCTTTTTCAAAGAAGTTGAAAGCAGGAGCCCACTTGAATAATAATGGAATATCTTTTCAAGATGAAATCAGGCACCCACCTGAATAATAAGGGAATACTTTTTCAAGTTGTAATCAGGCGCACACCTGAATAATAAGGGAATATCTTTTTCAAAGAAGTTGAATGCATGCGCCCACCTTAATAATAAGGGAATATCTTTTCAAGTCGTAATCAGGCGCACTTTTTCAAAGAAGTTGAAAGCAGGCACCCACCTGAATAATAAGGGAATATCTTTTAAAGTTGCAATCAGGCGCCCACCTGAATAATAAAGGAATATCTTTTTCAAGTCGCAATCAGGCGCCCACCAGAATAATAAGGGTATATCTTTTTCAAGTCGCAATTAGGTGCCCACCTGAAAAATAAGGGAATACTTTTTCAAAGAAGTCGAAAGTAGGCACCCACCTAAAAACAATGGAATATCTTTTCAAGTCTCAATCAGGGGCCCACCTAATAAACCAGGGAAAACTTTTTCAAAGAAGTTGAAAGCAGGCGCCCACCTGAAAAACAAGGGAATATCTTTTTAAGTCGCAATCAGGCGCCCACCTGAATAATATGGGAATATCTTTTAAAAACGAAATTAGGCACCCACCTGAATAATAAGGGAATATCTTTTTTTAAGTTGTATGCAGGCGCGTACCTGAATAATAAGGTAATATCTTTTGGAAATTGAAAGCAGGCACCCACCTAGAAAATAAGGGAAGTATTATTTGAAATTCTTCTTTAAATTCTAATATTTAATAATGGTATACCTAAGCACCATACTGGGGCAAAAAAGTTTTCTAAGATGTAAGCAGGCACCCACCTGAAGAACAAGGGAATACATTTCAAAACAAGTTGTGAGCATGCGCCACCTGAAGAACAAGGGAATACATTTCAAAAGCAAATTGCAATCAGGCACCCACCTGAAGAACAAGGGAATACCTTTTCAATGCAAGTTGTAATCAGGTGGCCACCTGAAGAACAAGGGAATACATTTCAAAGCAAGCTGTAATCAGGTGCCCACCTGAAGAACAAGGGAATACATTTCAAAAGCAAGTTGTAATGAGGCGCCCACCTGAAGGACAAGGGAATACATTTCAATGCAAGCTGTAATCAGGCACCCACCTGAAGAACAATGGAATACATTTCAATGCAAGCCATAATCAGGCTCCCACCTGAAGAACAAGGGAATACATTTCAATGCAAGCCGTAATCAGGCGCCCACCTGAAGAACAAGAGAATACTTTTTTCAAAACAATAGTAAGCAAGAGTCCACCTGAAGAATGGACACAGTCAAGTTATGCAAGATACAAGTTCAACACAAGAACAAGATGGAAGACATAGATAGGATCTTTGTAAATCATAGAGCATAGCTTAGGCTAGCTTCTTTATATTTACCACGGTGTAATAAGGAGATCAGCGAGCAGTGAAAACAACCAATAGCAATAAGATCATAGCTCCCTAGTAGTCTTAACTACCAGACATTCCTAAACAGCACTGACCTGATTCCTGTTTAGCCCAAGATATGTAGGGAATCTCTGAAGCAAGGAGCGGTCAAAACTTTCAAAATGTTTCACACGGAATATGCGAATGGGCAAAAAATCCTCATTACTGCTCACTTATCTTTGCACTGAAACTCTGCATGTTCCCGAACAAAGAGGGGCAGCTGTGAGCACGTAATTTTTGCCCCGACCAAATTATTCCAAAAAATATACACAAAAAATGATTGTGTGGAAACTTGTTGATAATTATGTGGAAATACCAATATATGTATTTATTTTTGGAAAATAAAGCAAAGAAAATTAAAACAAAATATATTTTTATATTAATTAGAAAATACCAAAAAATAGAAAAATTACTCTTCAATTCTAGAAAAATTAGAAAAATTAAAATAAAAATACAAAAAAATACAAGGAATAATAAATACAGGAATAAGACAAAAATACAAAAAAAAATAATAATAATAAATAAAATATTTCATGAAAATACAAAAATAATACAAAGAAATAAAATAAATACAATACACAATGTAATTGGACCATGAATTGTGCAAATTCAATGGCCCAAATACACAACACAAAGACCAGGCCCAAAAGATTTAAGACCAGTCTGCCTATACAAGAATCAAAACAACACAGACGTATGAAAACTAAATCTGGACCATTGATTAATTGATCAAACGGCCCAGGAATAGTGGTTATCTAATAAATGAAACGATGTCGTTTATCTAAAACAATCAAGACCGTTTGTTTGCTTCATGAAACGGTTCATGATGAGAGCTTCATTTAATCACACGACGTCGTGTGAGGATCAGTGAATCTTGGCCATTCATCTAATCTAATCCAACGGCTGGCACATATCCATACACATTAAATATATCAAAAGGGATGTGTATATTCATTATACACTCTTCGTCTTCATAACCAAACCCTAGCCGCCCTTTGATTCTCTCCGCCATCGCCGGAACTTTACCAGCGGTGGTTCAGTCCGGCCACCTCTTTGTTCACCCTTCACACCCCTGAATCTATTCCTTCTCCTCTTTAACCCCCTTTCCTTAGTTTTCTTCAAAAACCCCCCATGTGGTTCAAATCTAGAAAAACAACTCGCCGGAACCGTAGCCGGCGACCACCACCTTTGAACCACTATCTACCATTAACACCCCTGAACCACCATCATCTTCTCTTTCACCCCATCTACCTATTTTCCTTCAATCAGACCCCAAACTCGTTGAATATTGAAAAGTATCTCGTCGGAACCCTACTCCGACAGATACACTTAACCCCAAAACTACCCTCATCAAACCCCTATCCTCTTCCAAAGATCTTTCTTACAAAAAAAGACTCAAAGAGTCTGTTCAAAGGTCCAAAAGTCAAGAAAATGGCTTATAGACTCCTGATGCCAAAAAATCCAGAACAAGAAAAGAAAAAGAAGAAAAAGAAGAAAGAAGAAAGAAAGAAAGAAAAAGGAAAAGGAAAACACACGAAAAAGCTAAGTAACCAAAACCCCTAATTTTCTCTACTGTGCATACATGTTTTTCTCTATTCTTTGTTGGTTTCTTGCCATCCTGAGTATAATATGAGTCTGTTGCATGCTCAAGTCCTTTTTATTTGTACTTAATCGTGAAATCGACTATGTAATTTTCTGATCTTGTACTTTGGATTCACATGCTTATATGTTCTCTTTTCTGATTAAAGTCACTAGTTAAATCACATGTTTTGTAGCCACTTAGGGTTCTTACTTGATAAATCTAAATTCATGATTGAGTATTCTGTTAATTGGATTCAACATATTATCAATTTGTTCCTCAAAATCATGTTAATTGAGTGTTTAATCGTAATATGGCTATATTTGTAAGACTATCTAATGCTGGCTATCATTGCAATGCAATTTTAACTTCTGATTTTTCTGAACTTCTAATTAACTAAAGGGTTAATTGGGTAATTAGTCTTAAATTGGCTATGTTTGTAATGTTGACTAATGTTGGCTATTTCTGCAACTTAGACTTTGATTGAATTGGTTAATCAGTGTTAAATTGACTGTATTCGTAAGACTATCTATTAGTGGCTATTTGTGTAATTCAAATTTGACTTTGACCTCTAAAGGTCTGATTGATTAAAGGGTTAGTCAGGTAAATAAAAGTAAAACACAGGGGTTAAAGGGGAAGGGATAAAATGGTTTTTGTAACTAAACTAAAGGGGTAAGGGTATAAAAGGTAAAGCTGCCTGGCTCTTGGGTAATTAACTAAACAATAAAGGGTATATTAGGTATATTGAAAGGGTAAATAATTAGAAATTAATAGCAAGTGAGGGTAGTAAAGACATTTAAGGGTAATTGGAATACTGTGGATGCCACTAGAACTTTCTAGCAGGGGTTCTAGTGCATTCACGATTAAAATATGTGGATTAAACTGAAAATAAGTTGAAAGAGCAGGGGTGGGAAATCTGAATATTAATTTTAAATTTTCCTACCAGTTTGCTCTATAAATAGGCCTCCTTAGGCCACAATGTAAGAGGTTGAGAAATTTGATTAGCCAAAAATACATAAAAATTGTTTTCAATTACTATTTCATTGGTTTATTTGCAATTCAAGTAGAGAACTTTTGAGTCCTGGTATTTTCGCCTACTATTCTGCGTTGTTTGTTGAAGCTATTGGGTTTTTATCGTGAATTCGAGCATGTTGCTGTGATATTTTGGTGTTATTGCTTGGATTCCTACATTGTTGCTGATCTTCTTCTTCCTTATCACCTTAGAACTTATTGAGTTTCATTTCAATTTGACCAGGTACACTCCTGATCTTCGAGGATGTAATTAAGTTGTTGAAGATATGAAATTATCATTAATTTTCTGTTATTTATGATTCTGCTCATATTATAAATATGTAATACTTTAGATCTATGTAATTTGTTAGGATTTTATGTATATTATGGACTTGGACTGTGTAAATTCTGGGCTGAAGCTAATGATTCTGTAGAGTAGTTAGTTTAGATGTTAATATAGGATAATAGTAAGTAGATCAGGTAAAAAATGATCACTTAGGTCACAGGTTTGAAAATCGTTAAAACTTAGTTGATTCACTTGTAAATTTTCATCCGTTCTTAAATTAGAAACGTAATACAAAAAAAATGCTAAAGTATTCTTATTAGTTAAGTTCTGAATTAGTATTTGTTAATGAGAAAAGCATGCAGTAGTTTCCGTTTATGATCTTGAGCCATTTAAATTAGCTTAATAACTCGCAGTTAAATTCAGAAATCTGATATAAAACAGGAATAAAAAAACAAGTGAAGTTCAGGATTTAATTCGAATATGTCAATTGTATATCGAGTTTAGAAATTCCAGATTTACAAATAATAAGGTAATTTCTGCGTTGAATAAGTACACATTTCGATTAATAAATCCAGCCTAATTAATCTGGTAACTAGACAATAGTATATAAATGAAATCAGTATTAATTTTTAGTTAAGTTCTAATACTGAAGTTGTAATACTCGTGTACATATATAATAGCCTGAATAGAATATTTAAACATATTTTGGATTTGGATAACAATTTGGGTGTGATCAGGTAAAGAAGCCAGATTCAATTGATGGCTTCTAAGTCTATAAAAAATGAAGCCTCCAATTATAAATTGTGATCTAATTAGCCCAATGCACTTCTGTGCATTTTTCTTGCGTTGAACACGATTTCCAGGCCCAAAATATATAGCGGCCTGGATGTGAATGGAATATACAATAAAACTGCATTTATAGTTATGTTAGTTAAGGGAAAAACGGTGATAGAAAACAATAGCAAACAATAGGTTCGACCTCTAAAAGATATAATGAGATGAGCCTCGTTATAAGCTAAAATAGACGGGGCCCTCAAATAATTGTTATAATATTTTTAGACTCAAAAGGACTGTTTCGCTAATTTCACGGTCTTTCCCAAAGTAATAAGAAATAGATATCATAGGCACAATTTTAATATACATTCTCAAGTACGGGTGCACATTTATGTGACCCAAATCCCACTCTCAATGAAGTCGAAATGTATCTAAGGCCACAGGCGTACTGGTACGGTGTGGTTAAGGAATGCATTTTCACGATGTTGCAATTCTTTAAAATTGAATAGCGGAACACTAATGCATATAATCAAAAACATATAATTGGAATCAGATAAAAATGAATACAACAGTTGAGCGACCTTGCTAGAACCACGGAATTCGGCAGTGCCTAACACCTTCTCCCGGGTTAACAGAATTCCTTATCCGGATTTCTTGTTCGCAGACTGTAACAGAGTCAAACTATTCTTGGTTCGAGATTAAACCGGTGACTTGGGACACTATTATATTCTCAAGTGGAGACTCTGAAAACTTAAATAACTAATCCCTTTCCGACTGTCCTTAAATTGGAAAAACTCCTCTACGCCCTCGCGGATAAAGTAGTATATAGAAAAGGAGGTGTGACACACACAACCCCCAGACCTCCCTCATTACTAATACCTGAACAAAATCCTTCGAATCTGAGTATCAAATGCCAAATCAAGGGTTTGGAGTTTTTCAAAGGGTCTCTGTGGGTTTTTGATTAGGGTTATATGTTTATTTTTAACAAAATAAACTTATAATTGGAAAACCAATTCAAGATTAACCCAAGTGGAAGATTACAAATCAGTAAGATTTCTTTTATTTTAGTCTTATTCATTGTTCATCATTGTTTCATGATATTTGTTTTAGAAATTTTGCTAGTTTGTTATAAATGTGAACAATTAATTAGGATTTTCTTTCTTTAAACCTGTAAAGTGAAGCATGATTTTAAGTTGGTGTTTCTGATTAAGTTCAAAATTGATTTAATCTATATTCGTTTGGATTTGTTGATTCGTTTTGAGTGATTTAAGTTGTGATTAGCATTCCAGTTTTACTGTGATAATTTTGATTATTAATTGGTAACCTGAAATTCATCAAATTAGTTTGGATTATAATTTGAATTTGATCCTGATTTTAAATGTTTAAAATTGCTTAACCATAGTTAATCAAGGGTTGAATGTTAGTATGAGATAAGGTTAAAACTTCAGGGCATTTCAGGAGTGGTTTAGGTGTTTGGTTAATGCTGGAATATTTTTGATTAATTAGTTTTTGTAATTTGGAAATTGGTATGGATGTGGTAATTCATGGGGGATTCAGGGGTAGTATAGGTATGAAAAGGGTAGTTTAATTAGATTTGGTAATTTTATAAATCAGGCAAGGGTAGTTTAGGAACTTTAAGGATAGAAAATCAGTATTAGAACCCTTTACGACCTTCTAGATAGGGGTACAAATAAATTTCAGTAAGTTTAGTGGTAGTTACTTATAGTACAAGTCAAAAATAAGGGAGTTGAATGGTAATTAAAATAGGGACTAAAGGGTAAATTGAAAATTTGAAGTTGCACTCTAATTTTGCCTATAAAATGGCATTGATATACCTTCACTCACAAGTTTTGAGCCTCCAAACTCCCCCTTCCCCCAAAATTTCCTTTGTAAATTTCATATCTACATTTGAAATTCAAACCCTGAAAAATCCAAAAACAATAGAAATCCCATAAAATATCCAAAAATGCTACTATTACATTAGTATTTGCATTTTGAATTGAAATTTAACTGCTATTAAAGTTGCTCCTAGTTCATTTCCCAGTATTGTCAAGTTTGAGGTGTTCCTGTTGGCTTGAGAGTTCAGTTCTGATTTTCAAAATTGATTCTACTTATTGTTGTCGTTAATCCCTGTTGATTTGTTGAAATTTACTCTTGAAATTATGGTTGTGACTTTTTTGTGTTGATACTGATCATTGCTAAAACCTCTGCTACTGGTGATCCTCTTCTTTTCTCCTATTTTATTTTCCAGGTATTTTTGTTTTTTACTTCAAATGTTGTATGAAGGCTGTATGTATCTATATGAATGAATGCATTTGAAGAGGAATTTGGAACAACCTATTGTGCTTCATGTGAATCTTGCTGATTTGTATATCACATATTTTATTCAATGATATTATTTAGACTATTATTCATTTGTATTCATTGGACTGTATAAACTGTTATTCATTTTCAGCTCTATGTGAACATATGAGTAGAATACTAGCTATAATAAATTTCTGTTTGGGCTGTATAATAATTTGAAGTTTAAGTACAGTTTAAACAGGCCTTGTAGTTTCATATAAGTATCATCCTTAGTATAATGTGGTTTAATTTCTTATGATAGTTTGACTTTTAAGATTTAAAAAAATGTCATGAAATTGAATCTAAAATTAATAGGTTCATATCAGTGTAAATTACCAGGTTGAACAAACGTTTGTAACATGACTAGCTAAAGTATAGAATTACAGAATAAGTGCATTTCATCTTTTTACTTGTATTTGACAGTTCATTTTACTCATTACGTGTTTCAGTCCAATAGCTAGTTCCAAACAAATAATGTATGAATGAGGCTTCATTTTGTCACGGTAAAGTGTAAAGTTCCGGTAAGAGAATTAATTCACCAATATCCCTATAACTTGGGCATGAACATGAAAGTTGGATTTTAGTTTTGCATGTTACTTTTATTTTACCTTCCATTTACGCATTAAGAAAAACAATGAAATCTAGCCTGAAGTTTGATATAATAATGAAACCTGGAATCTAACAGCTATATGCATCCCATATTGGGCCTTGTTAGTTTGGACTGATTAGGCCATGCTTGTTTAAGTTTAGTTTTGACCCATTCGTACAACAGTAGGTTTGCGACATCATCTCAACAAATCATTTGAGTCCATTGTGTTGTGAACCATGCTTCATGTTGTTTCAGCGTTGGGTTTGCTTTGGAGCCCAAGTGTGGTTAGAAATTTCAGGCTAATTTTAATTGAATCCTCACATGGGCTAACTCTTAGGCCCAATTATTTGCAATCTCATTTTTATTAGTTACATTTTATAGTAGCATCCTTGGGCTTTCCAATCTAGGTAGCGAATTTAAATTAAGAGGTTCTCCTCTTGTTTAAATTCGGACTTAACCTTGAGGCCCGAATTTCATAATATTAAATAGGAAAATTAGGGAATTAATTCATAAATATAAAGTTGAATTTTGAATTAGGTATCGGGTTAAAGCTAAGAGGGTTTTTCCCTTATGTTTGAATTAGGACTTGAATTCGAGGCCCGAATTTATATTTGTGGATTAATTGGCCTTTTAGAGACGAATAATAAAGTAGAAAATTATAGTTTGCTTTAGGATGGCCTTTTAATAATAAAAATGAGACGAGTCTCGCCAAATCAAATATACAATTATGGGTCCCTCATTAATTACTTAATTCAAAAATACTTAGAATTCGGGATGGACCGTTTAGCGAATTTCACGGCCTTCCCAAAAGTAAGTAATACGTTAGTCTCTTTAGATGCGATTTTAATAAAATTACCTTCTTAAATACAAGTGTGCATTTCATGCGACCCAATCCAAATTCAAAAATGTTGAATAAGAATGTGTCGAGGATTCGGGTGCATTTCATGTGACGTGATCCAAAACATATTCTTAAACGACATTCACCTTCTTATACAAAACAATATTTGACAAAAACGGCAAATAACTTTAAAATTACACTGTAGGTGTGACGACCCGGTTCATTTTCACGTGAGATACCACCCCGTTTTCCCTATTATATGCTTGTTCATGTTTCAATATATGTGTTTGGAGAGTTTGAGTTAATTCGGATCGAGTTTGGTGGAAAATGAGACAAATAGTCTCTTTGAAGAAGGAATAGTTGGAAAAAGTCTACCGGATATTGACTGGTGAGTTAGAGGGCTCGAAATTAAATTCTTATGAGTTGGTTAGCTTCAGGAGATCATTTGTGGCTTAGGAGAGTGATCGGACCTGAATTTAGAGGTCCGGTGTAGAAATAGGCTTGAATTGACTAAGTTGGAATTTTAGCGAAATCCGATCGATATGTGAGATTTTAATCGGCAGTCGGAATGGAATTCCAACAATTTCAATAGCTTCGTTAGGTAATTTTGGATATGTCTGCAAATTTCCAGGTCATTCGGACATCGTTTGGTCGGGTTTTTGAAAGGATGTAGGTTTCGGATGTTTTGGTTGAATCTTAGGCTTGAACCAGCCTTAATTTGATGATTCATGCATTTAAAGGTATGTTTTTATGATTAGAACAAATTCGTGTGATGATTTACAGTGGATTTGTATTTTTGGCTGAGGTCCCGGGGACCTCGGGATGTTTTCGGAGGGTGAAACAGATGAATTTTGGTGTTTGAAACTGCTGGTATTCATTGCAGCAGTGGTTTTCGCTTCTGCGGATGGAGGACCACTGAACCAGCTCCGCAGAAGCAGAATTTAGCACGCACAAGCGATTTTGGGGCTGGCCAATGTAATTTCGCAGAAGCAGAAAGCTGGTCGCAGACGCGGGATATGTTCCGCAGAAGCGGAAAGTGGCTTATTGGGGAAATCTCGCAGAAGCGGGAGGAAGTCCGCTTAAGCGGACTTGCAGGAGCGTCTTTTTTACCGCAGAAGCGGTGTTGATGTATTGCATGGGTCGCAAAAGAAACCAATTAACCGCAGAAGCGGTCTCGCCTATGCGAGCTGTATATTGCAGAAGCGAAAAAACGACTGGGTTTAATGTAGCAGTGATAGTCGAATTTCAGAATCATAAACACATTTGGGGCTTCGAACTTAGAGGCGATTTTGGCGATTTTGAGGAGGAAATCGAGGGGTATCATCAGGTAAGCACTCTTGGACTCAATTTATGTCAATATACTGATAAATCATGGATTTAATCTCCGAAAATGGAGGAATTAAGGTGTAAAAATGGGAGATTTTGCTCTAAGCATAGGAAATAGAAAATGGATGATTTGAGTGGGCAAACGGAGTCCGATTTTGATAAACTTTATATGTATGGACTCATGTCGAGATAAGGATTCTGAAAATATAACTTTTGTAATTTTTCGAGAAGCGGGCCCGAGGGTCAAATTTTGCCAACTTTGTGATTTTCGATGTAATTCGAGTTATTTCGATTGGGTTATGTTCATTTAGACTATTTAGATGTATTCTTTTTGGTTTGATCAAATTTGGTATCCGAGGAGGTTGATTTGTGAGGCAAGCGCAAGGTGAGCTAGGACTTTTGCCGATTCGAGGTGAGTGGTGGTAATAAATGATGTACTAAGGGTTTGAAATCCCGTACTTGCACTATATCGTGCTATGTTGAGATGAAACACGTGTCATGTGAAGAGCGTGGTGGTATTGTGACTGGGGATTTGGACTTGGTCCTTCCCAATTGATAGTTTATTGTGCATAATGACTGAGACTGTGCTTATATCTGTATATTTGGGCTAGTAGCCATGTTTGGGGCCTTGTGCCGATCTGTAGAATATTAGGGAAGCCTGTAGAGCTAAATGACCCCTATATCATGTTGAACACATACTCTCAGCCGTATTCATAGTTGTATAGCATGACATGAACCAGTACTAGATGTGTACTCTAAGTGAGAATACCTTGGGTAGCTCTAGCTGAGAGGGCCCGAGAGGCCGAGTCTATATTGACTTAGAGGGGTCGAGGAGCCATTGTGAGGTATTGATATATATACCGGATCGGGCTGCACGCCGCAGCAGTATATATATATATATATATATATATATATATATGTATATATATATATATATACATGTATTGGATCGGACTACACGCCGCAGTAATATATATATGATGTAAATATATGGATCGGACTGCACGCCGCAACAGTATATACATATACATGTATTGGATCGGTTTGCACGCCGCAATAATATATATATGATATAAATATATGGATCGGACTGCACGCTGCAGTAATATATAAATATATGGACCGATATTGATATATATACCGGATCGAGCTGCACGCCGCAGCAGTATATACATATACGTATATTGGATCGGACTACACGCCGCAGTAATATAAATATATGGATCGGACTACATACCGCAGTAATATACAAATATATGGATCGGACTGCACGCCGCAGTAATGTATAAATATATGGATCGGACTGCACGCCGCGGTAATATATATGTGGATTGAACTGCATGCCGCAATATTACAGCGCTTGGGCTGAAGGAGCCCTTCCGGAGTCTGCACATACCCCCAGTGAGCGCAGTTATATTATATTGGATCGGGCTGCATGCCGCAGTAGTATATCTATATATATTGGATCAGGATGCACGTCGCGACATTATATATATATATATATATATATATATATATATATATATATATATATATATATATATATATATATATATATATATATATATATATATATATATGGATCGGACTGCACGCCGCAGTAATATATATGTGGATCGGACTGCACGCCGCAGCAGGACTAGATCAGTGTTGGATCAGTGTGAGACAGTAGTGGACTGGAACTGGACTTATCGTTGTAGAGATGACTTACCTGTACGGTTATTCTTAGAACTATTTAGTGATAATACAGGTGTTCCTACTTTCAGTCATTACTTATTATTGTTACTCACTGAGTTGTAAGATACTCACCTCACTCACTGCACTTTATGTGCACATACAGGTGTTCAGGAGGGCGGTTGAGCTATTCGCATCTGCTATTTAGTGTTATCCGAGGAGACATCGAGGTAGCTGCCGGCATCCGTAAGACCCGATCTCTCTCTCTTCTTTCTTCCTTTTATGTTTTTGTTACTCTGTCTAGACTTGGATTGTATAGGGTATTTTTCTTCGATTAGAGGCTCAGACTTGTGACACCAGATTTGTTGGGCCGTACTTCATGTGTTTTGTTTCCGCATTTGTTGTTTCTCTTATAAAAATAGGCTATCAACTCTAATGGATCATTATTAATAAATAATTGACTGGTTATTTGGAAAATATGGTCGGGCTTACCTAGCAATGTGTTGGCCGTCATCACTACCGGGGTTTGGGTTGTGACAAGTTGGTATCGGAGCTAGGTTACTAGGCCTCATGAGTCATGAGCCGGTTGGTAAAGTCTCGTGGAATGGTACGGGGATGCCTGTGCTTATACTCGGGAGGCTACAGAACTTTTAGGAGAAATTTCACTTTCTTGGAATTCTTATCGTGCGTACTTGATTCAGCTTGAGATGTAATTCTTGAAACTCCTTCCACAAGTCTATATGCATACTCGATCGCTCAGTAATATAATTGCCTTGCTGGCTTGTGACTCCCCGATCGAGGGGCAAAATATAATCTCTGTGAGTTCATGTTGGGCCAGTCGGGAGGACTTGAGGCCGGATCTTTGTCTATGGCTTGAACACCGAGGTGCTGATTTTTGCAAGCTGGTATGATAAAATTTATATGATTAGTATTGTCCCTAATTGTGGTAATGGTGGCTTGATAATGGGTGAGCTGTTAGGTATTCGACTCTTATTGTGATCCGTTGTGTAGCCCCTAGCTAAGGGCGTGGTAAATATGTTCATGTCTCTTAGTAGAAAGGTAAAGTGCACTATGTGTGGTAGTATGAGTTCAGACTCGGGAAAATCGAATGTGTTATGCTATGTGTATTGTGGTGAAAGGTAGTTGATATATGTTATGATTCGAGCAGGTGCAGTGCATGCCTATGTATCAATTTTGATAAGGTAATTTGTGTAGTATTGAGGTTAATGTTGTTGATATACATTGTGATGTTTTGTCGAGTTGTCGATGTATTGTTATGATGGTTTTGGTGATTCACTGGCAGGTGGATAGGCCAAATTACAAAGGAAACTGTGTCAAAATTTTGGAAAATTTAGCACTTAGAAAAGGTTTTGTCACCTAAAGAGTTGGCTTAACGGTTGTGTGTGTAAAAATGCAAGAACTGCAGAAGAGTTAAAATTTCTAATGATTCGAGTCTCTTCCAAAGCTTGTAAATGATTCGAGTTTAATCTCACTATAACATTGCAGCATCATTTGAGTAAGAATGCTATGAGTGTTTAAAAGTGCTTTGATATATGGCTTTGAGCCAATTTGGGGAGGTTGTTATTGATTAACTGATTGCACTGCTGTATGCTATGTTGGTTCTGTCTCTAGGTATGTTGGGAAATTTTGATGAAACGTATATGGTGCTTCGTTGATATGAAGAAATACTAGGATGTTTTGAACTACTATTGATAAAGAATGCTCGGTATATCGAAACGAAAGATAGTTATTTGTATCTGTATGTAATCATGTCTGCGGTGTCAGAGTTCTAACAAAGCACGAGTGGTTCTGTTCAATAAGACAGTTGAATTACAGCTGAATTGTGACGACCCAAAGGGTCATCACTTGTTTATTTAATCATTCCGAGCTTTTGAGGTCTTGAAAACCTCATTTATAGTTGCCTCGATTTGCGTGCACAGTCCGGGCACAAAGCCGGAAAAGATTTATGTTGAAATATGTGAAATATGTGAAAAAGTAGAAGAATTTTGATATTAATATTGATATGGTTGACTTTGGTCAACATTTTTGGTAAACGGACCCGGATCCGTGATTTGACTATTTCAGAGAGGTCCGTAGGAAAATATGGGACTTGGACATGTGTCCGGAGTCGAATTCTGAGGCCTAGAGCCCAAGTTATGAATTTTTATGTGAAATTGTTTTTGATGCAATTATTAAAGGAAATAAATTGATAAACATTGGTATCGGGCTCGTATTTTGGTTCCGACGCCCGGTACAAGTCTTAAATATTATATATGTGATTTCCGTAAAGTTTGGTGACATTTGGATGTCGTTTGAGATGTTTTGGACCTTGAGTTCCAAGTTAAGAAGTTTTGAAAATCAAAAGTATGAAAATCAGGAGTTTGAGGCTCGATTTGATTAAAACGAAGTGATATTGGCGATATGATCGCACGAACAAGTCCATAATGTGTTTTTGAGGTTGTGTACATGTTTGGTTTGGAGCCCGGAGGGCTCGGGTAAAGATTTGATAGGCCGTTGGATGAAATTCTGAATTTTGAACTGCTGGTTTTTTCACCCAGCTGTTGGCTTCGCAATTGCGAAGAATTTCTCGCAAATGCGAAGGGGACAGTGTAAGGCAAGGCTCGCAAATGCGAACCTTGATCGCAAATGCGAAGCCAGCCTTGTTCGCAAATGCGAACAATTGTTCGCATTTGCGAAGGTCCCCAGTGCCTGCCTTGGTTCGCAAATGCGAACCATTGTTCGCAAATGCGAACAATGCCTGTACTGCCTTGGTTCGCAAATGCGAACCATTATTCGCAAATGCGAACACTGCCTTATACAGCATGTGTTCGCAAATGCGAACATTAGTTCGCAAATGCGAACCGTTCGCAAATGCGAACAAATGTTCGCAAATGCGAACTTCCCACCCTTGGCTTAATTTTCAAACTCCAGAAATTGGTCGGGATTCGCAATTGCGAACCCATGTTCGCAAATGCGAACACAGAGACCTGAAAAACACGGATTTCAGTCATTTCTTCACATTTTTACAAAACCAAAACACCCATTTGCGATTCTTCAAGGATTTCTTCTTCATCAAATCGATTGTAAGTCACTTTTTACTTAATTCTTTCAATCCCTAACATCATTAAACATGTTTTTCATTAGAAATCAAATGTTTTCATGGTAAAATTCTTGTTTTTGTTAGAAAATAGGGTTTTTCGAAAATTTGGGAATTGGACCTCGAATTGAGGTCCGATTTTGAAACAAACTATATACATGAACTCGTGGGGGGATGGGTAACCGGATTTTGGTCCTAACCCCGAATTCCGACCATGTGGGCCCGGGGTTGAAATTTACTATTCATGGCAGAATGTTGTAAAAGTGTTATTTGGTATTAAGAATTAGTTTGTGGAGTAGAATTGATGATATTAAATCAATTGTGTATAGATACGGTTGGATTGGAGCCAAATTGAAAGAAAAGACATTTCCACGGATTGGATTGTTCATAAGTATTCGAGGTAAGTGTTTGTTCTATCCTAGCTTGAGGGAATAGGATTATGTGTTATGTGTTTTGTGATCGAGTGCGGTGTATGGGTTGTGGTGACGAGCATCCATACATTGGCGTCTAGTATGACCGTGAGTCGTTGGAAAATGATATTTTGAGATATATTACATGTGAATCGTTATTGTTCTCCCTTGTTGGGATTTGTTGTGAAGATAATTATTGATTGCCCTTGATGGGACGATTTATGAATTGTTGTTTCTTTCTCTGCCCTTAACTGTGATTGTTATTTGGGTGAGGAAGAGTGATAATGCACGAAGGGTGATGCCGTGCCATGTTTATTTATTTATGCACGAAGGTTAATGCCGTGCCATGTTTATTTATTGATTATGCACGAAGGATCATGCCGTGCCCCGTTATTGAACCATGTACGAAGGATCATGCCGTACTATGGATGTGAGGATGAGAGTAAAAGCACGAAGGGTGATGCCGTGTACTTTATTTGTTTATTTGGTGAGGATGAGAGTAAAAGCACGAAGGGTGATGCCGTGTACTTTATTTGTTTATTTGGTGAGGATGAGAGTAAAAGCACGAAGGGTGATGCCGTGTACTTTATTTGTTTATTTGGTGAGGATGAGAGTAAAAGCACGAAGGGTGATGCCGTGCAATTGCTTGTTATTTCTCGAAGTGATATTATTCGTGTTTACATTATACTTTGTTTTCTTTGTGAAATTATTAACTGTGGTTGATTGTTGAATTCTTTAAGATATTCCTTATTGTGTTATTACTTGATTATTTCTTGTTATTTTGTGGTACACACATATATATTGAATTGCACAGGTTTATGTGAGTGTCTGGTCCTAGGCTTGTCACTACTTCGCCGGAATAGGCCAGGCACTTACCAGCACATGGGGTCGGTTGTGCTGATGCTACACTTCGTGCGTTTTTGCACAGAGGTCCGGGTTACGATCGGGAGCAGCAGTAGCAGTAAGTAGATTGCGTGGGAGCTAATCATATTTGAGACCGAGGTAGCTTGCGGACGTCCGCAGGCCCGGCGTCTCTTTCTTCATTTATGTTATTAGCTGTAGTCTCTTTGTTTCGAGACAAACAAGTATTATGTTATATTTCCTTCGGACTTTTATGTGTAGTATTCCATAGTAGTTTGTGAGTTGGTGACTCCAAGTCTTGGGTAGAGGATTTCAGTATGATTTTTACCTCGTGATTTATTATTTTCATTTCGATAAAGTATTCCGCATGTATTTAATTAAAATTGTGTTAAAAAATAGGATAGTATGAATACAGTGGCTTGCCTAGCTACCACGAGTAGGCGCCATCACGATCCCGATATTGGGGAAAAATCCGGGTCGTGACAAGTTGGTGTCAGAGCTCTAGGTTACATAGGTCTCACCACTCACGAACAAGCTTAGTAGAGTTTGAGAGGTAGGTACGGAGACGTCTGTACTTGTCCTCCAGAGTCTATTGAGTTAGGAAAGAGTCTCTCAATTGTTCTTTCTTATCGTGCGAAATTGTTCTTCAAAGTGTTAAGTTAAATTTCCACTCTTGTCTTCCCACGAATAGCGTAGTCACGTACCGCTTATCCAGCCGAACAATGGCACAGGCTGGTGATAGATCAACTATGCCTTCAAAAGTTTTACGGAGGACAAGTTTCACCAAAGTCTTCGCTGCCACCTTCAGCGGTGCATCTTTTGAGAACCCACGAGATTGTGCTTGACAGTTCTTATGAGGAATTACAGAACGTGGGAATAGTCGAATGCGAAGAGTTCATTTTACTGTGCTACGGAAGGCACACAGAAGTAGTGGGAAGATAATGTATTTACCACACAAGTTATGGCCCCGCCGGAACTAAAAGAGTTGAAAGATAAGTTGCAGGACCTTCTTGAGAAGGGTTTTATCAGGCCCAGTGTTTCCCCCTGGGGAGCACCTGTATTATTTGTAAAGAAGAATGATGGCTCGATGCGGATGTGTATTGATTACCGGCAGTTAAACAAGGTGACTATCAAAAATAAATATCCACTGCCGAGGATTGATGATTTGTTTGACCAGAGCTCCAGGGAGCGAGGGTATTCTCTAAGATAGACTTGAGGTCAGGCTACCATCAGCTGAAGATCAGGGCGGCTGACATTCCTAAGACTGCCTTTCGCTCTAGATATGGGCATTATGAGTTCTTGGTCATGTCCTTCGGGTTGACCAATGCCCCAACTGCATTCATGGAGTTGATGAATCGGGTATTCAGGCCTTACTTAGATCTGTTCGTGATAGTCTTTATAGATGACATCCTGGTGTACTCCCGCAGCCAGGAAGAGCACGAGCAGCACCTCAGAGTGGTTCTTCAGACTCTGAAGGATAATCACCTATATGCCAAATTTTCAAAATGTGAGTTCTGGTTGAGTTCGGTAGCATTTCTGGGTCACATTGTATCCGTGGAAGGTATTCAGGTAGACCCAAAGAAGATTGAGGCGATCCGAATTGGCCTCGACCAGCTTCGGTGACTAAGATCCGGAGTTTCTTGGGTGTTACTACCGTCGTTTTGTAGAGGGGTTTTCTTCTATTGCGGCCCCGATGACCAGGTTGACCCAGAAGGGTGTCCAATTTGAATGGTCAGATGAATGTGAGGCGAGCTTTCGAAAGCTCAAGACAACCTTGACCACCGCGCCGGTGTTGGTACTACCTACAGGTACGGGCCTTATAGAGTTTATTGTGACGCATCTCGTACGGGCTTGGAGCGGTATTGATGCGAGGATGGTAAGGTTATCGCTTATGCTTCGAGCGAGTTAAAGATACATGAGAAGAATTATCCAGTTTACGATCTTGAGTTGGCAACAGTGGTTCATGCCTTAAAGATCCGGAGGCATTATCTATATGGTGTGACATGTGAGGTGTACACCGATCACAAAAGCTTACGGTATTTGTTCAAACAGAAGGAGTTGAATCTACGACAGATGAGATGGTTAGAGTTGCTAAAAGACTATGATGTTACTATATTATATCACCCGGGGAAAGCCAATGTGGTGGCCGATGCATTGAGTAGAAAGTATGCCGCATGGGTAGTCTTGCATATATTCCGGTCAATCAGAGACCATTAGCTTTAGATGTTCATGCCTTAGCCAACCGGTTCGTGAGATTAGACATTTCTGGAGCCTAGCAGGGTGTTAGCCTGCACGGTCGCTCGTTCTTCATTATTAGAGCGCATCCGTGAGAGGCAATTTGATGATCCTCATTTGCGTGAGTTGAGAGATACAATACAGCGGGGAGGTGCCACACAGGCAAACCTAGATGATGATGGGGTATTGAAATTGCAGGGTCGAGTTTGTGTGCCCAATGTCGAAGGAATTCGAGAGTTGATCTTAGCAGAGGCCCACAGTTCGCGGTATTCTATTCACCCAGGCGCCGCGAAGATGTACCGGGACTTACGGCAGCACTATTGGTGGCGCAGAATGAAGAAAGATATCGTTGCGTATGTCGCTCGGTGTCTAAATTGTCAGCAGGTGAAATATGAGCACCAGAGACCTGGTGGTGTATTCCAAAGGATTGAAATTCCCGAGTGGAAATGGGAGCGGATCACTATGGACTTCGTTACTGGACTTCCTTTGACTCGGAGGAAATTTGATGCTATTTGGGTCATTGTTGATAAGCTGACCAAGTCAGCACACTTTATTCCAGTATCTGTCTCCTACTCGTCGGAGAGGTTAGCGGAGGTTTACATTAGGAGATTGTTCGTCTCCATGGAGTGCCAGTATATATTATCTCTGATCGAGGTACGCAGTTTACCTCGCGGTTCTGGAGAGCGGTCCAGCAGGAGTTAGGCACCCGAGTTCAGTTGAGTAGAGCATTTCATCCTCGGACGGATGGCCGATCCGAGAGGACTATTCAGATTCTCGAGGACATGCTTCGAGCCCGTGTTATTGATTTCGGAGGTTCGTGGGACCAGTTTCCGCCATTAGCAGAGTTCGCCTACAATAACAGTTACCAATCTAGCATCCGGATGGCTCCTTATGAGGCGTTATATGGTAGGCGATATCGATCACCGGTTGGATGGTTTGAACTGGGAGAGGCTCGGTTGTTGGGCACAGATTTAGTTCGGAGGCCTTAGATAAGGTCAAGACTATTCGAGAGAGATTGCGTTCGGCTCGGTCCAGAGCGTAAGACTTATGCGGATCGTAAGGTTCGAGATGTAGATTTCATGGTTGGTGAACGCAGTATTGCTCCGAGTGTCGCCTATGAAGGGCGTGATGAGGTTTGGGAAAAAAGGCAAGCTCAGCACCTAGGTATATTGGTCCATTTGAGATTCTAGACAGAGTGGGAGGGGTGGCTTGCAGATTAGCTTTGCCGCCTAGCTTATCGGCCGTGCATCCAGTTTTTCATGTATCTATGCTTCGGAGATACCACGACGATCCCACACGTGTGTTAGACTTCAGTACTACTGTCCAATTGGACAATGATCTATCTTACGAGGAGGAGCGGTACCCATCCTAGACCGGCAGGTT
>JASVEL010008795.1:0-59673 GCA_032618575.1 Nicotiana noctiflora | reverse complement strand
CATTATTTGGCCTCATTGTTGTTAGCAAAGAAGGCTTTGCTCGATCAGCGTTGGAGATTGATGAGTCCTCAAAAAAGCTGATGCCGATACAATTGGATAAGGTGATTGAGAGTAAAGTTCAGTCCCCCGGCCTTGCTAGAGAAATAACGGAGCATGATCACTATGCGCCAAAAGGAGGGATTAATCTGGCCGAGGGTGACTTGATATCTTTTGCAGAAGTCAATCACGACATAATCAAGAGGACCCACTGTGAAGGGGTAAGTGTAAACATTTAGGAACCCTTTCACGTGGGTGGTGACATTTTCCTTGGGGGTCAGGATCTGTACCACGACCTCATATCCCCCAGCCATAATCCTTTCTCAAAGCCTCGAGGTGTTTCTCCGTTATCAAACAAATATAACTCTATAAATGCTCACATCGACCAGGAGCTGCATGGGGGTTTTCTATGTCGAAATCATTCTTTGTGATGCAGACGATGAGAACGATCTCGTGAAGGGCCAATGCTTTGTCACCGATCGGACGAGAGGAAGAGGAAGAAGCCTTTTATTTTTTAGGAATCGTTTTAAAGGTTTTTGCCATGATTTTAAGTTAATAGATGCGGAAGGTGGTGGAGCTTTGCATTTCCGGTACTAAAAGGACAGAAGAAGCAGGTGATGGGAGACAAAGATGAAGAGAAGAAGGGATCAGAGAGAGTATAAGGGAGAAGTAAAGTTCTTAATTCAAAAAAAATGAGCCCTATATTTATAGGTAAGCATCAACGGTTCAACGACGCTAGTGACTGACCATCAATGGAGAAGCATTTAATATTTTGGGGAAACAAACTGACGAGACATTTTGGTAACTTCGAGCACCTACTTCACGAGAGTGATGCCATCATTAAAGATACCGAAAAATCGAGGTTCAAATAGTTTCTTATCATTTTACTCTAAAAAATGCGGGAACTATATGTATACGGTAAAATCATGTACCCCCGATTTTACAAGCTTGACCCACCACGAGGAATAGAAGATTCACGTCGAGGAATAGACTCATTATAGATCAAGTTCGAGTCCGAAGGCAGAACACGAGGCTCAAAGATTTAAGTGTTCGAGGAACATCGGGGATTAGTATGGCCAGCCTCGAGATGATGTCGTTATAAGCTTGTAATAGAATGAGAAAATTTCTGCCACATCCCAAGATCATGGCATAAATTCTAGAATAGATTTGTACGAATCCGTACTAGGCGGTTAGACAGTTGTCCCGATAGAATTTTTTACTGTAAATAGAAATGTGCCTTATTTAGGGTTCCCCTATTATATAAAAGGGACCCTAATAATTTGTAATGATTGTCAATTATTGGCAAAATAATATACCCTCTCACTTTCTCGCTCATTGTTCATCAGAATTGTGCTTTAACTTTTTTACTCTTACTTTACTGTTCTTGATCCACCTCGAAGTCACCTTAGCTCTAGGTCGAGACTAGTTTGCATGCTGGTTTGATTTTACTTATTTCCTTCATTTATACTTCAGATTTCTTGGTTATTAATTAGTATTGAACTAAATCATATATCTTTAAAATCATAAATTAAATTTAATTGTTACTCGCATTTTCGAGGTAAACAAATATTTTTTGTGGCTACGTCTATAGATTTTCTTAATTAATATCAACACATCCAATTAGCATGCATGGAGAAAATAAGATATAGTAGATTGTAGATGGGTTAAAATTATTAAAAAAGCGACGATTCCTTTTATTAAAGGGCTCGTTTGGCCATCAAAAAATTTCACTTATCTTTTTTTCTTCTGGAAAGTGTTCAATTTATTTCCAGATTCAGTATTTAGCCATGAAAATTTAAAATTTTACTTGAAATTAAATTTTAGAAATTTAAAAAACTCCAAAAAATAATTTTTGAATTTTTTACTTTAAATCACTCACAAATATTCAAAAACGGCTCAAAACTATATTCATGACTAGACAGAAATCTAACTCTCAAATATAATTTTAACTTAAATTTATTACTATATTTTTTTGTCGAAATTTCACAATTCTTATGAACCAAACGGATGAAGTCACGTGGCATAGGAGAATCCTTGTATTTCACGCCTACCCCATCCCTCATTCGATTATCTAACACCCGAATGCATGATATCGTCATCCCTCGCCTACGCCATCATCTAATCTTAACCTTATTTTTCCTTGTGCTTGTTTATTGAAAATCATCTCCCAGCTAGAAAGTATCACGATTCTATGCCATAAAATACACAAGGATGGAACACAAAGCCAATAAAATGCAAATTTCTACACATATTGTAATATTAGCTAAAGTTAGAGGTAAAGTGTAAAGACAATTGACAGATATGCTTTTTGAGTACAGGTGTCTAGGTGTACCGTAATAAGGAATAGAATTATTATTGTAACACACCAATGTGAGGTAGGTCGGAGCAGTTGGAAATGTCATGCTTTTGTTTTGTACCAACGGCGATCTTTTTCTATTCATATATGTTAAGTCTCCAGTTATTTGTTGCATCTCTCTTTTGTAAACTACCAACGATCATTTTGGGACCCATTATTTTCCTCAATAGTCAAAACTAAAAAGAAAAGTATTGTCTAAAATGAGTGGGAAATATGTTGTAATTAAGGGTGTGTTTGGTGTGAAGGAAAAAAAATTTCGAAAAATATTTTTTAATTTTTTCGTGTTTGATTGGCTTACATATTTTAAAATTTATTTTTTTGAGAACTCATTTTCCTTCAATTGGACAAAAATATTATCCTTATCAAGAGAAGGGAAAATACTTTTCAAAACACCTTCTCAACCTTCCCTACCCTCACCACCCCACCCCACCCCACCCCTATCTCAAATTTTTTTTTTTAAATTTCAATTTTTTTATTATCACCCATCTTACTACCTCTCCACTCCACCCCACCCCATCACTCCCCCACCCTCATCCCCCCTGACGCAAAAAAAAAAATTTACCTTATTTTTATTGCAATTTTAAATTTTTATTTTTTCGTTTTTCAGCACCCCTTCCCCCCTCCCCGAATTTTTTTTTCAGTTTCAGTTTTTTATTTTCGATCTAAAGGTTCAAAATTTTACAAGTTCCTAGGTTATGAGTTCGGCGGTTAGTGTGTTTGGAAGTTTACGGGTTAAAATTTTGCGATTTCCAAAATTTAGTGGTTCGAAAGTTTATGAAAATTGTGAGTTTGGAAGGTTGTTGGTTTGAAAGTTTATGGCTTCTTGTTTATTATATCTAAATTATTTATAATACTTTTGAGAAGTCATTTTTCTTAATTTGCACATCAAACACGAAAAATAATAAAATTACTGCATGTTTTCAAAACAATATTTTCACGAAAAATATTTGCATGAAAAATATTTTCCCCTGAAGTTTTTATTTACCTATATTTGGTTCAACATTAGACTCTCGTGAAATTTTTATGGTCAGTGATTCCAAACTGTCAAATCATTCGGTGGCTAGAAACGCAAAACCTTGAATAGAAAAGAAAAGTTCAATGAACGATGGATGGGATTGTAAAACAATATACCAACAAACATGTACCGTAAGCGCATTCAGTTTGTATTGTTGTTGTCCTATATATATATATATATATATATATATATATATATATATATATATATATATATATATATATATATATATATGTTGGATTGGGCTGCAGAATTCTTTCAAAATTTTAGAAAAACAATAGAAATTGAAGACAAAATATCTTAAATTTCTTCATGAATATATACCCTTGAAAATGAGTAACAATAAAATATGTATGCATTTTAAAGGATACGTAATTTAATTCAATGCGAATGATCTAGGAACACCAAGTAATTAAGAGAAAATATACGATGAAAACAGTAGTGTATCTATTAAGCCCGGTCTTAAATTGAATACTGAAATCCGGACTCGATTAGATCCTCTAAATGGGCTCGGTTGCATTTAAAGAAGAGAATAGCTGAAGAACACTTTGAATAATAGCATGTCAAAGTGTGTTAAAATTGAAAAAATCTCCCCTTTATATATCAGTGGAATTTCAATCCTAATACACGTCTAAATACAGTAAAAAAATTATTTTTTCGTTAAATGTCGATATGTAGTTAATATCGGATGGCATTTGCATCGTAATATCCGGTTGAATGATAATATTCACCCCACATGTCATGCCAAACCGCTTCTCTTTTTCCCATGGTCTCGAAAATTTACTTGGTCCAGGTCCGTTATTTTGCCCTGCCCGATCCCAGATGCATCGTTCAACCCTCTCGAGTTTCAACACGAGACATCCTTCGGCCTTGCTTGTAGTTTTGTTGGACCGTGCTTCCCTCTCTTTTCCTTATTAGAGAATCAGGGGTAATAGTGCACCTATTTTACCCGTACACAGATATTCCCCTCGCTTTTCGGAGAGAAAATTTATAGGAGCGATGAGAATCGATTAATTGACCCTTGTTCTTTCTTCCGTACCCTATAACCGGGAAGGCTGGTCAGTGAAACGTCCTATCAGTTGCGTTGTTCTGACTTCAGACACGTGTTAGTTGCCAGTTGACTGTCCTCGAATGCAATACATCATGCATTAATTACCTTTTCAATTTAAAAGCTTTGGTCCTTTTTCACTTTGTAAATTTCTCATTCGAGAACTTCTTAATTTACCCCCGAACTTTTACTTTGGTCGTAACCCCTTCTGATCTTCATACATTGGTATTTATATCTTCATATTCCCATCTTCAAATATTTATACTACATCTCTGAACCTTTAAGTTTGACCTTAAAACATTTATCCTCATCTTTAAATCTTCATACTCGCCTTCATACATTCATATTTCCCAGAACTTGATGGCAAAAACTTTGAAATTCGTGATCCAATAGACCGTCCCTTCAACTACTAACCCAACCACGGATGTTGAGGTGGCCCAGAGACTCGTCTAGAGAACTTTATCCACTGAGACTACTCTAAATAAAATGACTTCAAGGTCGAAAATACATCAAGTCAAGGGGACCGAGGCGAGGAGGTATGGAGGTACATATGCTCTATCACGAAGGACACACTCTATATGGTTCAGGAAGACTTTAAGTGGAATGGCGAAGAAGTGGTCATCCATGATCTTGATTAATACATCACCACATATGTGGAGGGGTATCTAAGTGTTTACACATACCCCATCACACTTGCCCTGATGGATCCCATAATCCTTGATTTTCATAAGGTATGAGGTTTGACCCGGGCAAATTCACCCGTGCTTTAGAAGTGTCGCGATCCTCCTTCGCCACTTTGTTAATAGAACCCAGGCACCTAGTTTACCCTCAACTATCTACTTTACAGTCCTCGAATCTTTTGAGGGGGATTAATCAAGCTCTTTCGTCGGGCAAAGAAATTTCCATTATCGAGCATTAACGAAGATAAGGATCAAGGCTGGCGGGGGAGATTCTTTTGGGTTAAAACCGATGACCTCATTCCCTCCGATTTCTTGTCGTTCCCTAAAAAGTGGAACCTAGGTCATAAGTCCTTCTCCTTTTTGAGTATTTAAAGTTTTTATGTGGATTTTGTTCTTCTTCTTAATTTCCTAATTATACCATCGTGTAGCAGTTTCCCGAGTCCCCAACGCAGAGTGTGTCATGGGGATCTACACACATATGTCTATTTCGAGCACGAATGGCGCAAACTATCAAGGGCAAGTGGGAGGTCCATTCCCATGGTGAGTGCTCTACCTTACAAAATTTACTTACATATTCATCTGTCATTCTCACTAAGTCCCTCTATTTCTTTTATTTGTTTTCCCAAGACCACTGTGCTTCAGGCATTGGACAAGGATGAGGCTTCGTCCTTACCTCATAAACCCTCCGCTTCAGGATAGCCTGAGGCTACTGTGAAGAAGAAGGAGAAGAAGAAAAGAAAGAGGGAAAATTAGGGTTCCCCGAATGCCGGAGCCAAGAAGAATAGGATAGAAGTTAGAGCCCAAAAGAGCAACAAGAAGAATACCCAAGCCAAGATAACGGATTTTGATTCCCTTTAATGGCTCGGGGACTATCCTAAAAGTGACTATCTAGAGTTTATCGCCCATACGACAGCCATGATAAAGAAGAGCGGGCGGAAGCCAGGGTAAGTTAAAGAAAGGACGACACCTCTTTGGTTCGAGAGCCAGAAGGAAAACCATGGGTACAACCTCCTGAGAAGTTACCCTTGCTCCGGGGGAAGCCACTAGTGTCATTGACATCACATAATCACCGTCTCATATATAATCCTTACTTATGAGGCTTAGGATACCAAGGAGAAACCAAATGAGGCTTTCAATATCGGCATGGTTGAGTATTAGTCAAGGTTTGGTCATCTAGAGATCCCAAAAAAATATGTTTCATCGGAACTAGGCGAGCGAGCTCGAGCCCGAAGCTGGCAAAGTAGTTCCCTACTGTGAGTATGTAAAAGAACAATCGTGTTTACTATACCGGTGGATACCTGAGCCTTATCCAAACTGGTTGGTATGGCTAGTTATCTCTACTACTTAGTGATCGAATAGGACCAGCAGAAGATGAATAAGGAGAGCGCTTTGAGCCTCTTCAACGAGGTACAACATGCACTGAATCGGGTTTGTTTCCCTTTCTTTGTGTCCTTTGTATAGCTCATTTAACTTCAACATATCTTCATGATATCATTAATTTGTTTTTAAGGATTCGGTGTTCCATCATAAAAGTTTCCATCAGTCTCGGTGGATGTCAGCCAACTCTATGTCGTGCTCAAGGAGCAATTCCAGCAGAAGGACATATACAAGGCTCTTAGTGAAAAAAAAGATGAGGTCCTAAAGGATCTCCCTGTTCTCCAAGCTGAGTTGGAAAAAGCTCAAATGGAGTCTTCGTTCGTGAAATGGGAAAATGCCGAACTGGTCGAGAAGGTAAGGATAGTTGAGATTAAAAACGAGCGGTCAAGCGTAGTAGCTAACCACACAACCTCGCAGGTCCAAGAGAAGATAGACCTGATTGACCAGCTCTGTGCCGAGATAAACGGGCTCAAAGCTTTGGTCGAGACATTGAGGAGCAGTGTTATAGACTTTGCATCCACCAGATTATATAGAGAGTCGGGTTCTCTATGTGTTTCCTCTGAAAATACTGATGAACCAAACTGTATAGGGATCTGGTCCTATATCAGTTTGATACAGTGCTAAGTTTGTGTGAGTCCACCAAATAGTAGAGTACTTGGTCCTTTATCGGGTTCTATTGTGAATGATAGTGAAGCTGAATGTAAATAAGGCCGTTGATTTTTACGTGGAAAATTCCCACACAAGGGGATAAAAAAACTACGACATACACCTGTAGGCTTTTAACTTCACTAACTTGCAATCTCCTTATTACAAGCCACTTCACAATAGCTCTATTGCAAAGACTTCAACTAACTTGTGATGCTCTCATCGCAAGCCACTCTATAACTATCCTAATTACAAAGAATTTGAATAACTTGTGCTATTTCCACCACAGGCCACTTTGTCACACTATGGTTATACAGGCTTTGACTAACTTGTGATATTTCCACCATAAGCCACTTTGTCACCCTACAGTTACAAAGGATTTTTCTTATGACTCAACCTAATCAATGTTTCTAAGAAATGTGTATAGGAGTTACAATGAAGAAGAGATTACAAAGACTTTACAAAACGAAGGAGTTAAAATATCTTCGATCTTAGATCAGGTCTTGAGGGTGCAGTAGCTTTGTTCTTGAGAGAAGTTCTTGAACACTTGATAGAATATTTTACTTTTCCGAGTTTTCAAGCATTATAACCTAAAACTTGTGCCTTACATAAGGTTTATACCACACAAGACATCTTTAGTGATGTCCAATCTCAATGGGAAGTGACTGCTGCAATGTCTGTTGCACTTTTGCATTTAGTCATTTCCAGTTGTAATTGACTTGTACTTCTGTTAGAGAACCCTAAAGGACCAGGTCCCTGTAGTGTTACTCTTTGTTCAATTTTGATCAGTCACTCAGTTGCGTTCGAGCTGCATAGTTGACTTGAACTTCTGTCATAGAAGTACCAAGGGATCAGGTTCCTGGCTTGGTTCTTGTGCATACCGCCCAAATTGTCTTGAGTTGAGTAACTTGAATGATGCTTTGCATGGAGTCATTATAGGTACACCTTGAGAATGATCACTTGAAGTGATGTGATCACTTGAGTTGGTTAGAAAGTGGGCGCTAGAAACAGTGCAGTGCAACATAATCTTCACTTTTAGATGTGTCCAATTGAATTTGTATTACTGTGAGGAACCCACAAGAGTATCAGGTCCTTGTCTGGGTTCCTACCTTCTGAAATTGTAGCAATTTCACATTTGGCTGGAATCTGTTAGATGCATTGTAATCCAAGTAAGTTAGGTTCCTTATCTGATTGTTGACATTGCGTTTGTTAGATCATCAAAATACAAGGCAAATATATTGAATACCTATCAATCCTATCAAATTCCCCCTTTTTGTTGATGACAAACTTAGCATTGAAAACAAGGAGTTAGAGTTCAGAGAACCAGATTGAATATCAGGAGACCACAAGTTCCCCCTAAATTTATGCCCTTACTTACACATGTTTCCCATATGTCCCCCCTGACACTCTACTATCATTCTTGGTCTCTTATTTCGTTCCATACACAAAGTTTGTTGAATCATCAAAATATTGATTAAAATACCTTAAGCCCATCAATTATCCCCTTTTTGATGATGACGAACTTTGAACATTGATGACTATTTGACTTAACCAGATAAGGTACCTGCAACTGCATATGTTCCCCCAGACTCTATTCTCCCCCCTGACATATGTTCCCCCCCAACTCCATGCTTCCCTTTTTGGCATAAACAAAAAGACACAATCAAGCAATAAGGCATAAAAAAGTCTAACAAGGCTAACTCATGCCACATATGTGCACACAATCATGATGGAAAAAAGATGCAAAAGGAAAAACAAACATTGTACAAGCAAAAGAAGAGTTATTTTATTGATAGGAAATTTGACTATTTCAACAGGACCAGCAATGATGAATCCAACATGCAATCACAAAAAGACAAACAAAAAGAGAAAAAAAGTCACAATATCATCAGAGAAAAAAATAACTTGCCACTGAGAGGATCCTAGGGGGCACTAGAAGAGGGAGGCTTGGAAGAAGAGGCAGTAATAATTTTGAGAGCTAAGTCGATGCGGGTAGTTGCAAACAACTATTAGTCAAGTAGTTTCTCCTACAGGTTCTCCACTCGTTGCCTAAGTCAAGAACTTGTCTCATACCTGCCATCTCCTAAATTGTCGGGCAAGCGCATGACCCCACAAGACTTTTTATGAGTTAACTCTCCTGCCTAAGGCTACTGTCCCTTAGAATGGTCTTCATTGAACCAGGTCCTCCTACAGTTTCCTAATTTTGTTTTTTTAGATATTTCAATAAATTTCCCATTCCTGCTTGCAACAGCCACAATGTTACACTCAAAAAAATCTTTCTCAACCACAACCTTTTGTAGATCTTTTCACTAAGGTAGGTTCCTTCACATCATCTTCATCAACCTCAACGGGTGGAATATGTTTATCAGAAATAGCTTCCCCTATTTTATCAACCCCCTTTTTGTTAATACTCTGTTTACTCTTCTGCAAGGCAGACTCAAAAGCCTCTTTCTTCTACAACCACCTGGTTTGTTTCAGCTAAAAGACAATCAGGTTCTTCAACAGGTTCTTCTATGACGGTGTCATGAACTAGAGACTCAGAAAGCACCAGAGTTTCATCCCCTAAGAATGGAGTTTCTTCCCCCTGAGATTCAGGAAAAAAGGAGAAATAGAGTATACAACGCATAAAAGTGAGACTTGAGATGAGGTGACTGGAGATAAGGAGGAAATCTGTTTGGGTACAGTAGTATCAGGGATAGTGAAAAAATGGGTTTGGTGATGGTGTTAAGGGAGGATGAGATGTGGGACTGATGTTAATAGCAAGAGAAAAAAACAATTATTTGTTGGCCATGGAGAAAGAAGTGGTAGAGAGTTCTGAAGGGAAAACTAAAGTGATGTGGAGGGAGACAATAGTTCAGAACTTCTGGTCTGAAAAGTCGGATGATGTGACAGTTGAATTAATTTTGCTATTCTTTTTCTTTAAACAAGCATGCGAAAAACACATTACTACTAACCTGTGGTGTAGGAACCAGGTTCCTGAACTATTTTTTTAAAAGGGTTTTTGCAGCTCTCCTCCGAAGTTCAACACTATACATTTAGCTTCTATGATCATCATGTGTGTTTACCTGCAACGATATAGATGTGAGTTAGACCTAGTCAAAAAACACTTTAGCCAATTTTACCTTATTGTGACTATCTCAGTCGTGTCAGCAGAAACATGTTCTCGATTAGGTTTAAGTAATCCCAATGCCATCTTGTTTTTCAAAGTGTTCTCTGCTTAAAGCTTTGTGAAGATATCTGCAATTTGATCTTCCGTGCAACAAAAACTTATACAAATAAGACCATTTTCCATATAGTCGCTTGATCCACAGTGAATGAGAACATCACTTGGTAGCTGCAACATATTCTGCTTTAGTTGTTGAGAAAGCTACTGAGTTTTGTTTCCTTATACCCCATGAGATAAAACATAATCTAAGGAAATGAGCCATCGAGATGTGCTTTTCCTGTCCACCAGATAACCTTCATAATTAAAGTTATCATAACCAATAAGGTTGAAAATTTTTCCCAGAAGGTTAGTTCAGAACTAAGTTTTGTGTGCCCAAATATGTCAAAATTCTCTTAGCAGCCTTCAGATGAGATTCCTTAGGATTTGATTGGAACCTTGCATGTAATCCCACACTGAATACAGTGTCTAGCCTGTTAGTAGTAAGGTAGAGTAGAGATCCAATGATTCTCATGCTTCCATATCAATCGTTTTTAAGAGTTTGCATTTCTAACTGATACAAGTTCCCTTGATGGACTGCTTCACTTGAAGACCCAGGAAGACATTTAGTCTCTCATCGTACTTATCTAAAAATCACTTCCCATGAGTTTAGAAAAATTCTTCACATAATGAGTTAGTTGTAGCTCCAAACATGATGTCATCCACATAAATCTTATCAATGAGCAGGTTCCTTCCCCGTTTCTTTGAAGATAATGTATAGTCAATCTTTCCTCTTATGAAGCCATCTTCCAAGAGAAACTTGGATAGTCTCTCGTACCAGGTTCTAGGGGCCTTCTTCAATATGTACATTAACTTATCCAATTTGAATACATGTTCAAAAAATGCATGACATTCAAAAACCTGGAGGTAGCTTGATATGGATTTCTTCATTGAGAAAATCATTGAGGAAGGCACTCTTCAGATCCATTTGGAATAAGGTGAATTCTATATGTGAAACAAAGGTGTTGCGGATCCTAATAGCTTCCACGTGAGCTACTGGGCCAAAAGTCTAATCATAATTGATACCTTCTTCCTGATTGAATCCTTGGACAACAAGACTTACTTTGTTCCATGTATCATTTCCATGTTCATCCAACTCATTCATGAATACCCACCTGATACATATGATGGCTTTGTCTGAGGGTTTAGGTACCAAGTGCCATCATTTGATTCTTTTAAATTGATGTAGTTCCTCTTGCATTTCAGTAATCCAGTCTGTATCTTACAAGGCTTCCTTAATATTCTTTTTTGGGTTCTATTTGGGATATCAATGCTGAAAAGGCTAGGGTTAGTAATGGAAGTACCAGGTTCCTCTTGAAAAGTAGAAGAGGATGATGCATTGTCGTTCACCTGTCTCCTCCATCTTACTCATCAAATCAGCCTTCCTATTTGAAACTCCAGATATTTCCCATGGATAAAAAGTGGTTTATTATCTTAATCATCATTCTTTCCTCCTTTTTATACCATAGGAATTGCATGCTCCGTGTCATTTGAACTTTGAATTTGACAGACCATGGACCAGGTCCCTCATTATCAATATATCCAGAAGTACGACACTTGTATCCACCCAATTCGGTATGCCAGGTCTTTGAATCATTGTCAACTGCATTCAAGCAGCTCATATCACTAGCTTAGTCACAAACTTCTACCTTGTTTTCTTCCCCATACCTAGAATGTACCCTTTCTTTCCATTTTCCAAAGGGTATATCCCTTCATTGCAGGGCTTTCAGTGAGAGAAAATCCATGGTATTTCCAATCATGTGCTTTGAGCATCTACTATCCATGATCTATTGTGGTCCGCTTCCTCCCACTGTTCCCTGCACATCTAAATTATGGGTTAGATTTAGGAACCCAAACTAGTTTGGGTCCCTTGTTATGATAGAAGGGACGGATATGGGCTTTCCTAGTCCACGCAGGCAATATTTGTTTCATGCGAACGGTACCTGGTCCCCTGTTAGTAGTCATTTTGTCAGTTAGCACTTTGTTTTCGGAACACATTGAGCCATGTCCTGGCAATTTTCTTTGAAGTTCCCATTATTTCCACATGGGTACACAACTAGTTATCAGGAAGTGTAACGTACTTGCTGTGAGGGTTGTACGAAGTTTTTTCCTTTTGGAACTCGATTTCCTTGCCTGTTTCCACTATTGTTGAAGTACATGGAAGTGACAGTATCTGAGGACCAGGTCCACTTGAGATATTTCTCAAGATCACTTTTTACTCTCTTCAATTCAGCTTGAAGCTGCCTATTTTTCTCAAGTTCACCACATATCCTTGTTCTAGCAGCTTTCAACTCATTTTCAAGCCTAATGTGTTCCTCACTGGCTCTCTCCTTTCCTTTTCAAGAATTTTTAGGTTTTGACTTAATCTCAGGTTTCACTATTGATTTCCTTAGGTCTGTAATTTCTGCCAAAAAATCATTCTTTTCTTTTCTGAAAATTTTAATGGTTCTCTTATGGTAAGTAACTACAACTACTAAGTTGTCCCTAGTTTGTTCAGATTCTGCTAATTCTAAGTTCAAAGAATCCCTATCCTCTACAAAACTATGAAAGGCATTGATTAATATGTTAGCTAAAGATATGAGTTTTCTTGGAGAATAAGATTTCAAATTTCTCTGAACATCCCTGAAATTTACCTCTTTGTTGTGTTCTTCTTTATCATCATCAGGTTGTGCCATCAACGCAAAGTTTAGTCTTCTGCTGATCTATTCCTCTTGAAGTTCTTGGAGAATTCTTGCTTCAAGAGAGGACACTTTTTTATGAAGTGTCCACCCTTTCCACACTTGTAACAAAGATCATTGTTCTTTGATTTGTTAGAGATGTCCCTTTCTAGCACTTCTCCATTTCTTCTGACCATCTTCTTAAATCTTTTGGTTAAGTAAGCCATGTAACAGTCTTCCTCACTCGAATCATTGTTGGCAGCTTTAATTACCCGGTACTTTTCCTTCTTTGGTCTTCCCCTTTTAAGAGTTGGTGCATCAGCAATGAGGATCCTTCCTAGGTGTTACCCTAATATGAATAACCTGCTCTGATACCACTTATTATAGACTGTGCATCTACCAGACTGCATAGAGAATCGGGTTCTCTATGTGTTTCCTTTGAAAGTACCGATGAACTAAATTGTATAGGGATCAGTCCTATATCAGTTTGATACAGTGCTAAGTTTGTGTGAGTCCACCAGATAGTAGAGTACTTGGTCCTTTATCGGGTTCTATTGTGAATGATAGTAAAGCAAAATGTAAATAAGGCCCTAGATTTTTACGTGGAAAATCCTCACACAAGGGGATCAAAAAACCATGACCCACACTTGTAGGCTTTTAACTTCACTAACTTGTAATCTCCCTATTACAAGCCACTTTACAATAGCTCTATTGCAAAGACTTCAACTAACTTGTGATGCTCTCATCATATTCCACTCTATAACTATCCTAGTTAAAAAGAATTCGACTAACTTGTGCTATTTCCGCCACAAGACACTTTGTCACACTACATTTATAAAGGCTTTGACTAACTTGTGATATTTTAATCATATGTAAGGACCTTACTTTATTAATATGGACTTTGACATCTCCGAGATGTTTTGAGTTGGCCGTAGCCTTTCATTTTCGGGCCCTGCGTAAAAGGATCGATTTCTTTGGAATTTGATAGCCTGAGCTGTCCGATCTTTTTATTGGATAACAGTCCCCAACTCAGGATGGCATGTAGGCTCTAGGATTTACCATTCGTTATTTGTTTGAAGTAACTCAACAATTATATCAATGGTGCAAATGCGACATGATAAAATATAAATGGAAAATTTCTTTCATTACTTTGCATGTATAGTACATAATTAGAGGCGTATAGGCTTTCTGTCATGGCATGAATAAGCTACACGGGTATGACAAGTTTGACTGTTTAACCCTTACAATTAATTCTAATAATCGAGCCTTGGATGTTAATATCAAATAATAATACCTTCTAAGGATCCTAAATTAAAAGGTTATGGCCCCCCTCCAGCAGGTTTTGTGACTGAACTTGTGAGGGCTCGAATATTGTTGTTCCAGTACGGGTGGTCAGCAATTTTATCCTCATGCCGGTCTTTGATACTAAGGTAGTCGTTTTACTGTTGCCTCATTAAAAATCTTTCCGTTAAACCCACTTCGGCAAAAACTAGTCTAAGTGAAAAAGAGTACAACACGTGCTTTTAGACCTAATTATCAAAATTAACCTCGGCCGAGTACCTGCATAACTTAGTGCAAAACATAAAAAATTTCATAGGGTATTTTATTCTTAGCAATAATATCCCTTTAAGTACTCCATGTTCCAATTATTCGGTAGTTGCACATTATTCCCTAACTCGAGCTTATATGAACCTTTTTTGGTTATTCCAACAACTCTATATGGACCTTCCCAATCCGGACCTAGTTTACATTCATTTGGGTTCTTGGTGTGTAGCGTAAAATTCCTTATTACCAAGTTACTAACTTGGAATGTCGACAGTTAGCTCTTCGATGGTAGTACCTCCCCACTCGCTACTTTTGGGCAGCCAACTGGACTAGGGTGGCTCCTCACCTAAATAAGTCCAAACTCGTGGTCATGACATTGTTGTTTGGCCTCTCAATAGCATATTGAAACCTTAGGCTTGGTTCCCCCACCTCGACCGGGATTAGGTCTTCTGCTCCGTAGAAAAAAGAGAATGGGATCGCACCGGTACTTGACTTCGAAGTCATTGGATATGCCAACAGGATTTTGGGTAAAATGTCTTTCCACTCTCCTTTCTAATAGGTCAGTCTCTTCTTCATGTTTTAGAGTATCATTTTGTTAGTTGAATGCACTTGTCCATTCCTACTAGGGTGGTAAGGAGTTGATAAGATCTTTCTGATTTTGTGTTCTTCGAAAATCTTAGTTACATTGCTACCGATGAACTGCTTTCCATTGTCGCAAATGATCTTGGCCGATATCCCGAATCGGCATATTATGTGATCCCAAATGTGGTCAAAAACCTCCTTTTCCCAAATTTCCTTGAACACTTGAGCTTTGACCCACTTAGAAAAAAATTGGTCATGAGTAGTATGTATTGGGTTTTACGAGACGTCTATGGTAGGGGATAAATGATATCCATCCCTCATTTGATAAATGATCACGGTGATAGGACCAGGTGAAGCATTTATTCTAGTTGATAAATCATGAGGCATGTCTTTGGCACTCATTGCATTTTCTTGCGAAGTCTTTTACATCCTTCTCCATCTCGTTCCTATAGTAACCGACTCTAATCAATTTTCAAACCAAGGATTTTGCTGCCCAATAGTTCGACAAGTGCCATCATGCACTTATCTCATAGTGTTGTCAGTCTGCCGCAAACCCAAGCACCTAGCTAGTGCCCTGAAAAGGGATATTCTGAATTATTTCCCCTCAACCAAGCTGAACTTGGCAGCTTTGGCACGTGGCGCTCTTGACTACTTGTGATCCATTGGCAATTTTCCTTTCTTTAGGTAGTCTATATTTTTTTTTCTAGTCCCAAGTCAAGTTTGTCGAGTTCACCTCCGCATGACCTTCTTCTACCACTAACTTCATCAACTGCACTATTTCCCCTGAGTCAAATTCATCAAATTCAACTGACGACCCCAAATTGGTCAATGCATCAGCCTTGTTGATTTGATCCCGAGATACGTGTATTAGAGTCCATTACTTGAAATGATACATGTTGTAGAGTCCATTCCTTGAAACACATCCACTCCTTTTTCACTTCAAATGTCTCATTGAATTGTTTTACTACAAGGAGGGAGTAACATTTGGCCTCGATCATTTTAGCCCCCAGGTTCTTAGCCGGTTCTAGGTTTGAAATCATAGCCATATACTCGGCTTCGTTGTTAGTCAATTTTACAATTTTAATAGACTGTCAAATTATGTTTACTGTAGGTGGTTTTTATACGCTTCCTAGTCTGGAACCCTTTGCTTTGGAAGCACCATCCGTGAGTAGGGTTCGGATCCCTAAGCTAATCCCCAAAGTGAGCACTAATTCCTTCTCGATCTCATAAGTATGTTGATGTTATCACTAACACTATCTGACTTTATGGTTCTTAGTATTCTTGATATGTTTTTGATACAATGCCTCACCAATATTTTTCACTCTTTTTTATCTTAACTAGTTACACAATCAATCACACTTAGATTACAATGCTTGTTTAGAGTAGAATAAAGAGCATGAAGTTTGTTTGATGAAAGTATATTTGTCACGACCCCAAAACCCGGTCGTGATGGCGCCAAGCACATTGCTAGGCCAACCCGATGAAATACACTCTCGTCCCGAGCTTAGAGCTCAAAATTTCTTATTTTAATTCATTATTAGAGAAAAAGCAAAATTAGAGTGATAGATATAATAATATCCCAAAACCTTCTAAGAACAACGTAACTTCCCAAAGATCTGGGGTCACGAGCCAAGAGCCTCTATCAGAATATCAGTCAATACTGTAAATAACTCTACAAGTCTAAGAGTACGCGGAATAAATAATAACAGAATAGTAAGGGGAAAAAGGTCGGGTCCTGCAGACGCCAGGCAGCTACCTCGACAATCCCAACTAGGTCTAGACCAGCACCAAGCTCAACTAAGCCTCAAGGTACCTGAATCTGCACACATAGTGCATGGAGTCGAGTGAGTACTTCCAACTCAGTGGTAATAAAAGTAAATAATGCTGAGGAAAAGAAAACCACACAAAGCACTATCTCATGCTATATAATACAGAACCATCTTTTAAACTACAATGCACTTTCATTTTATTCCTTTTCAGCATATGTGAGTAGATTATTTAGAAATTTCTTTTTAACGTCTTTTCCTTTCATTATGACAGCTCAATACCTGGTACAACCTCAGACAGTGCAAGTCTGCACTCAAATCAGCCCCTTGGGCTCATCACCCCTTATCAATTTCCACTAGAGTATCTGGTCAATAAGGCAGATAACATATGTATTCCAGTAATGTATGAGTGCTAAATGTCATGCCACGTAGTACAAGTAAGCCCATGTATCTATGCAATGCAATGCATATGACGTTGTGGCATACATCCCGATCCATGCAAAGGCGCTCGCGTTCACTAGGGGTGTGTACAGACTCTAGAGGGGCTCCTACAGCCCAAGCGCAATAATACTGCGGTGTGCAGTCCGATCCATATACTACTGCGGTGTGCAGTCCGATCCATGCAACATGCTACTATGGCGTACAGTCCGATCCATGCATGTATATGCATATGTTCACATATCACTCGAGGCCTGAAAGCCTCCTCACATATGGCCCTCGGCCCCAATCAGTCCAACGAATAATCAAAAAGCCCCTCGAGCAACAGTATCATATCAACTCACAGCTAAAAATGTTATTAAACCTTGTTCAAGTTTTTCAAATCTTATAAAAATGCTGAGTAGCAAAATACCATTTTAAAACCTTAGATTGAGATAAAAATATGCACGGTATTATCAAGACAGTGATACCAATCCCTCAGGGATTGAGATTATCGGCACGAAGCCCAAAACATGATAATTAGTCCAACTCCTGATAATTAATATCTTTATTAAAGTGTAAATTCAATCTCAAGTAATTAGGTAGTACTTTTATTAAGCGGGACAGACCAAGTCTCAATCCCCAATGGTTCTCTACCCCACACCCGTTATCCAGTATGCAAGTCACCTTAATACAGCGCTAGGATGTGCAAGTCCGGGGTTTACTAACCCTCAGGACATCATTTACAAGTATTACCCACCTCGATCCGACGAAAACTCAAGCCCGTGATGCCTTAGCTCCTCGAACTGGCCTCCACGCACGTCAAAACTAGCCAAAATCAGTACAAATATATCAAAATAGTCTAATGGAACAACACCCAATCGAAAACAATCAAAATACATGAAAAATCTCGAAACTAGCAAAACTTGAGCCCCGGTCTCGCTTGTCGAAAATTTACAAAAGTCAGATTTTAAGAACCCTTATCTCGCCCCGAGTCCATACATATAAAGTTATCAAAATCGGACTCCGTTTGCCCACTCAAATTGTCAATTTTCTATTTCCCAGGCTTAGAGCAAAATCCCCCATTTTTACACCTTAATTCCTCCATTTTCGGAGAGTTAATCTATGGTTTATCAGTATATTGACATAAATTGAGTCCAATAGTCCTTACCTGATGTTACTCCACGAATCCCTCTTCAAAATTGCCCAAAATCCTCTTTGTTCGAATCCCCAATTGGTTTTACCCTTCTGAAAATCGAATAAGATGAAGCCTTAAACCTACAGAAACTTTCGCTTCCGCGACTCAGAAGTCGCTTCAACGGTTTCGCTTCTGCGACCGCTTGAACGCTTCTGCGGTATTCCACTTAAACTCCCACACCGATTCTGCGGTTAAAAATCTCGCTTCTGTGTCCCCACATACGCGGAATATTATCCACTTCTGCGGAAACCCCTGGACTGACCCTGTCGCTTATGCGGGCGGGTTCCCGCTTCTGCGGGCTCGCCTATGCGGACTAATGACCGCTTCTACGGACCCAACTGAGCCACCAAAGGTTCGCACCTATGCTCCTAAAGCCGCTTCTGCTGACTCGCTTCTGCGGACTCGCTTCTGTGGTCCATTTCCACAGGAGTGGAAATACCAGAAGCCAGAACTACAGACCCGATGTAATGCACAAAATTCCCGTTTAACCTTCCGAAACCATCCTGAGGCCCCCGGGACCTCAACCAAAAATACAAGCCCACTCTAAATTACCATACGAACTTGCTCCAATCATAAAAAAACATGCCCTTAAACACACGAATCATCAAATTAAAGGTGGATCCAAACCTAAGTTTTAACCAAATCTTTTGAAACCTACATTCTATCAAAAACCCGACCAAACGATGTCCGAATGACCTGAAAATTTGCAGACATATCCAAAATCACCTAACGCAGCTACTGCAACTGTCAGAATTCCATTCCGACTCCCGAATCAAAATCTCACCTATCGATCGAATTTCGCCAAAATTCCAACTTAGCCAATTCAAGCCTATTTCTACACCGGACCTCCAAATTCAATTCCGATCGCTTTCCTAGGTCACCAATCACCCCTGAAGCTAACCGAATCACCGAAATTTGATTCTGAGCCCTCTAACCACATAGTCAACTTCAAGTTGACTCTTCAGAAACAAGCTTCACTCTAGAAGGCTATATGCTTTATTTCCAACCAAAATTAATCCGAATTTTCCCGTTAGACTCTAACTCAGATATAGAAACATGAAACAACATAATGAGGGGAAAACGGGGAGGTAATTCATGTGACGATGGACCGGGTCTTCACATTCTCCCCAACTTATGCGAACGCTCGTCCTCGAGCGTACCCAGTGTTGTACTAGAAGCAACCCCATAGTTGAATGATCTTACCAAGCATATACTCATGGTGATACCACGTCACTTTATCCATCTTAAGTCTGATAACACAATATAGCTGAAATTCCACAGTCCATCTGAACCATAAACCACATTGCACTTTCCGAAATCATATACCAAATCCGAATCCCATGTATATACTCCGGGTGAGATCATATGATGTACTAAACGACCCAATCACTCGAGACGATGGTCTCTAATCATAACAATCGGCCACAATAACCAAATACTAACAGAAAAACCTTTCTCATTAGCTAAAGTCTTATTCCAACACCTTTATATCCTGCCCACGGAAACCGAACACGCGATATATCGAATCCATCTCTCAGGTCAACCATTCATGAATCCATTTCCTTTTTAACTGATACCATAACAAATTTTGGAGCCAAACCCCGATATTACCTTTCTAGCCAGCTAGAACAACATATGCTCGCACTCATTAATGAATCCAATGATCATTTCGATTATAATACACCGCATTGGTGATATGACACCTCAACATCGGCCTAAGCTGAGACGAGCACAATACATGCTCTAATAAGAAACATCTCAACATACTCAAATTATGACAACTGACTCAAACAAAAGAGCTGTAATCCAATTCCTCCATACCATCATAACATAGAACTGAGATCCCGTCTCACTTCATAGGAATAGCGTACATGAATCCTCCTCGAAAGGTCATAACATCACGTGGCCTTACCACAACTCATGATTCTGTCCAAACACTATTACCAATGAAGCACCTCAAGTCACCATGCTCAAAACTGTCAGACACGCACATATTTAGGTCTGAACTCAAGCAATCAATCACACCCGCGGTGATACAATTAATATACGCTATCAAATCCTGAAAGGACACAACCGATGTGCTATTCGCCGAGCGGTACCCAATAAGAGCTTTTCCCCAGAAGTCAGGAAGTATTGTATACAAGGTAACATATAGGAAACTATTCTCCACATCACACTATTGCGACGTGCAACCCGCTCCAATAATCTACCCGTGGCAGCGTGCCACCCGATCCAGATACCATACCTGTGGCGGCGTGCCACTCAATCCAAATAATCCATGGCGGCGTGCCACTCGATCCACGCATAAATCTCGCAAAAAGAAATGCACATCGAGTCAAGTTGCTCATTACAATAAACATATATAGCCTCAAGCTCGGCCACAAGAAACACATCCGACAAAGTTCCTCAATACCGGAACTGAATCAATGGTAGAAACCTCTGCACTGACATTCGCCCCAAAGGCCCAACTAACAAGCAATACCTACCAGGCGTCCGCTGGTCCTGGGGTACTACTACCCTGCTGGAGCATAATCAGATGCACTCTACTACGTAATTTGTGGCATTTCCGACATAGTCCATATCACATTAGTCTAGACAACCCGACTTATGACAACCAGTCTGCAAACAAATATCCTAGCCCAAATTCATCATATCAAGCAAAGAGAGAGCCGCTAGAGCTTCCAATTTCCAATAACCGCTAAACGGTGCCGATGCACACGATATACAACCACTGCATAGGCGGATTACGAGAACTCCTAGTCTCCAACACATATATAGCACATGAATCACTATGCCTGATTCCACACTCCCTCATATGAGTACATAACACTCATCAAGCATCCATACATACCACGAAAGCATTTAGAAATATCACTATGCCATCAACAACTCGATCATTACAGTCGATCCAACAAGAGAATAACGCAATACCATACCACACTAAGATACATGGAGACTTCTATCCCCCCTTCCTACGCCGCAAACATCGACGCACTCAACTAGTCAAGGACCTTCATGATCCCTTATAGAAGAAAATCATTACACATTCCAAGATTTACATACCAACAGAAGATGTACTCATGTTCAGACCACGGTGAAACACATCATGAACTCTTTATCCCAATTCCATTTCACCAACTAAACTGCCAGGACTGAATCCTTCTACCCACATCGAGCTACGCAACTGCCAGCATTCAAGAGCTTGGCTGCACAATACCTGCAAGACCCATTACTTCAAGCACATACCAAAAATTACTCGTGTCTTTTTCATACTATTTCGGTTTATTATCAAGCTATTCCATTTATCCTAATTTTTTTTTCTGATTCATCTTTAATTTAATATTCTCTTTTACTGAAGCACATACCTGAATACTCTCTCAGGTGTTTCCCAGAAGTACCACATTCTATAATACTTTATTCGAAGAACTTCCTGCAATTCTGAATTCGTTATCATTACCTTCCAATATGGATACATAGAATCCCACAATTAACATAACATACCACTAGTTTTGATCTCTTCTAACGAAACCACAATCTCTAGCCACATACACAATCTTAAGACACCTGACTGTTACATGCAAACTCTTAAACACCGCAAACCTATTCTCGGGCATAATTCACCCTTATTCAACTGTAATTCAACTGTCTTATTGAATAAAACCACTCGTGCTTTGTTAGAACTCTGACACCGCAGAACATGATTACATACAAATACAAATAGCTATCTTTCTTTTCTATACACCGAGCATTCTCTATCAACAGCAGTTCAGAACATCCAAATATTTCTTCCTATCAATGAAGCACCATATACCCTTAATCAAAATCTCCCAACATACCTAAAGATAGAACCAATATATATACAACAGTGCAATTAGTTAATTAATAGCAACCTCCCCAACTTGGATCGAAGCCATATATCAAAGCAAAATTAACCACTCATAGCATTCTTACTCAAATGATACCGTAATGTTACAATGAGATTAAAATCGAGTCATTTACAAGCTTTGAGCTCGAATCATCAGAAACCTTAACTGTTCTTGCATTTATACACACACAACCATTAAGCCCACTCTTTAGGTGACAAAACCTTTTCTAGGTCCCATATTTTCAAGAAATTTCGACAGAGTTTCCTTTGTAATTGGCCTACCCACCAGCTAGAGAATCACCAAAACCATCCTAACAATACATCGGCAACTTGACAAGACATCACAATGTATATCAACAAAATTAACCTCAATATTACACAAATTACCTCAACAAAATTGATACATAGGCATGCCTTGCACCTGCTCGAATCATAACATATATCAACTACACTTGTAGGGTATACCCCGACGCTCAATTACCCGATACGGATAAAATAACGTAAGGGAAGGAGTTTTTCCAATTTAAGGACAATCGGTTCGGGATATATTTAGAGATTAATCAGAGTCGCCACTTGGGAGTGACAATGGTGTCCCAAGTCACCGGTTAATCCCGAATCCGAGGAATTTTGACTCTTTGAAATGTCTGCGAAGCAGAGGTCCGGATAAGGAACTCTGTTAACCCGGGAGAAGGTGTTAGGCACTCCCGGATTCCGTGGTTTTAGCGCGGTCGCTCCACTGTCATTCTTGACTTTTGTTTGACTGAGTTATAGATTTTAACAACATAATGTGCTTTTATGTTAGATATCATTTTAGGAATTTGCGGTATCGCGAAAACACGCCTCGAGTCATACCGCAACCAGTACGCCTATGACTTTCGGTGTATTTCGGCTTTACCGAGATTTGGATTTGAGTCGCACCAGGTGCACACTCGTTCATAGGAAGGTATATTAAAATCGTGCCCTAAAGTAATGTCTATCGGCTTTTAAATCTTTTGGGAGAAGCTATGGAATTAGCTATTAGCTTTCCCGGGTCTATTTGTGTTATATTATTACTAAATGGGGGCCCCGGTATTATTCGGGCGAGGCTCATCCCAAATTATTTATCAAAGGATAATAACATTTAGCTAAGTTTTCTATATTTGTTTTTTCCTTAATCGTATGCTATTACTATAATAACCCAGGCCTATTCGAATTTCATTGCTGTTGGGCCTGGTCCTCGTTTTACACTCACAATACATCAGTCCAGGCCCTTGAAAGGCTAGATATTTACATGAACTCATGACTATGGGGGTTTAAGGGGAATTTATATAACAGATTGAAATAATTAAAATCAGAAACGCAAACTGAATAGAATGAACTCAAAAATATTTTATTCACTGAGGAGAAATTAGTACACAAACTATCGATTATCTATTACAATTCAGACTGGAGCTAAAGGATATTTATGATCTCAATCTTTGTTAACAAGTTGATACTTATATTAACAGATTCTAAGAAGAACAATTCGATTATTCCAGAAATTCAAGGAGTAATTAAACTAATTATTTACAAATGACCAAAATTAAGTAATTAACCTATACATGGCAGTGCTTAATCGACCCAATTACTTGTTAATGTTAACTGAGTTATCCAAGACTGAATGATCTATTAACATGTACCCAAATGTATCATTGATTTTAATTCAACTTAGCTTGTGCCATGAACCCCAGTCGGAACGAGCTTCTACCACTTCTACCTATTCTCTCTTTGAAACTATTATACAACTTTACAGCCATGTTCGAGCACCAATTAACACCAAACTGAACCCATTATTGCCTATGTTATTTCTTATCTCTTAACCTTGTTCAAACACTAAAATTAATAGATGAAACAGATTAACTTAAATGAATTTCGTATTATTAATTCATGCAAACGAATAGATGAGCCCTAGTTTTAATAGTATTTTTATTTAACTAAGTGATGAATGATCTACGCCGTACTACTATTACCCTACTGATTTCTTCATGAAGTCTACTATCAGATTATTAACATTGCAGGCATTACTAATTAACTTGTGTTTTAAGTTTTCCTAATTAAGCTAAGTGATAAGCTAACTACACTATATTACTACTATACTACTACTAATACTACATCATTACAGTGTTTTTGGTGTTCAGCTACTACAAAATATTACAATTGAAATACTAATTAAAAATGCCAGAAATAAGTAAACGGGAGCTTCATTTCCACATCTCAAGCAATTACATCTTCAATGAATAAGGTGTGTACCCGATTCAGCAAAAGAACCAATGAGTTCTAAGGGGAAAAGCAAGTAAGTAGCAGCAAGGAGTCAATCAAGGCAATGCAACAGTGATGGAATAGGCACGGCAACACAGCAACACAAAAAGCACAGCAACAGCAATATGAGAACAACCCAGTGGACGATCGAACAAAACCCAGCAAAAACAGGTTAAAACCCCAAAGCTTTCACCCTAAGAATTTCCAGAACTGTTGACTACTAAATTGTTATTGTTTTCCTAGTATTTCTTCTCAACAATTAGCTCAAGTATGAATTTCAGATTGCTCAAAATATTCTACCGTGGAATCCCCCCTTTTTCAGCCTCTTTTAGGAGATATTTATAGCTAACTTTTAGGGCTGAATACTTGGGGAAGAAGTATGGGATTAATCCCACTTCCCCCTCCTAAAATTACCCATTCTACACTTTGGTCCCTATTTTCAGTTATCAAAACCCTTCCAGCATGTGCTGGAAGGTTCCAAAAGATTCCTTTTAGGGCCTTTTACTAGTATATCCCTAAGGGTTTGAGATTTTTACAGATTTTCCATATTTAGGAGACCATTATACCCCTGAATCTCTGCAAAATTACAGAAATCAGGAGCATAAATGTCCCCATTACCCTTTTAAGTTCTAAACTATTACTAATTTACCTTTTTAATACCCAATTATGCCCCTGAGGGCACTGCTGATTTACCAGCTATGCCTAGGGCAGATTTTAGTTAATTTGAACCTATTTAACTAATAGCCAGCCCTGGCATTAATATTTAAGGGCTGGCCAGATTTATTCTTAAGAACTATTTCAATTTTAGCCACTTTTAAACTAATTTCAGTCAATTAAGACCAATTTATTCTTAATAAAGCTAATTGCAGGCATAGCCTGTTTTGTTATTATGTTTAACCTATTTAAAGTTAGCCAGTCTCAAGTTGAGACTTAGCTTGGGCTATTAAAGCCATATACTGAACAGCTAGGCCCAAAACCTTTACAGGTTTGGCCACTTTGCTGTTCAGGGCTCAATATAGAGCCTGGGCTAGTCTGCATTTGCAGACATAGCCCTTTGCACAACCAGCCACTGTTAAACAGTGAGCTGTGTGTTAGGGCTCACAGAATTGGTCAACCTTTTGCAAGGTTGACCATTCTTAGGCCAATTATTTAACCTATAGCCTAATTGTGAATTCCAGTTTTATCCTATTTAAAAAACTAGCCATTTTGTGAATTTTTTTAGCACTAACAGCTATAACCAATCCCCTACAGCTTAATCAAATATTCATACTAGCCAGAACTACTAAAACTCAATCATTTTCAACATGTTTTGCACACAGAGGCACATAAAAATCAAACAAGATGCATCAATCAACCAAAATTCAGAAAGGGCAATTTGATATGGTTGAATCTTAGTTAATTAATTCACACTATTCAATTTCATGTGACAAAGTATGAGCCCATGTCAATTTAAGCCTAGTTTCTATTAGCTCAAACCAGATGACAGTTGAAAAATCTTCATAAGCTTCAAGATTTATGGCATAGACATACACAGAAGCACAGACTCTTATAAAACAGTCAACATGGCTCATAAAACAATGGACTTAAACAGAATGGTAATCAGAATTCACTTTCAAGTATGGACCCTAAGATCATGCTAGGCAAGCAGGACAGGTAAAGCTAAACAGGATAGACTCATGCATGAGAATGACAGCCAATCCTAATCCTGAGACTAATTATGAGAATAAACAAAGAAAAAGGAACCATTCAAACTAAAAAGGGGTTATCTGATATCAATAAGAAGAGAAAGCCTAATGCTAACATAGGACCAATGAGATAAAAGAAGGACATCAGAACAAAATTTCACACTAAGAAACCAACAAACGAGAATCTAGAGCAAATGACTAAACAAATATGCATGTGAAAAACCATAGTCATGCTTTTGAGATGAATCAGGAACTAACAGTCAATATGACAAAGAAAGACGAGGTACTTGAACTCAGAGTAAGGACCATGATATCAAACAGGACACATAACCAACCAAAATCTTATCACTACCGGGCTTAAAAGAACAATTTAAAAATAAAAGATGAACATGCTAGAGGCAAAGATATACAGGACATGAGATAAACAAAAAGAAGAGAAACAGAATATCTACAAGAGCAAACGAAAATTAACATGCAAACACAAAAATCCATCAGAAAATAAGACCAAAACATGTAAGAAATCATAAACTATCCTAGAAAACTAAAGAAAACTAAAGGTGAGGGACTTAGCTTGCGGGGCCGGTCCCCCGAGCTTCCTATTCCCTTTTTCTTTTCTTTTCTTTGATCTCAGGCCCTTTCCAGACCTTTCTTCTTATTTCTTTTTCTTCTTTATTCAATTCCAGATCTTTTCTTTCAAATTTTTCCTCTGGTCTTTCATTCAGGCCTAAAGACGAGGCCTTTTGAGCTTATGGGTTACGAGAGATGTTCAGGAGTGTAAAAAGGGTGGATCTTGACTGGGGGTTGAGTTTGGGGTCGCCGGAGTTAGGGTTCCGACGACCCTTTTTGGGATATTCGAAGTGATACGGGAAGATTCGAGGGTAGTCATTGGTATGAGTGGATAGATCATGAAGAGAGGAAGAGATCGGCATTAGTTTTAGGTGGTGGTTCATTGTTTGGGTGGTCACCGGTGTAACTCCGGTGACCGGGGTTTTGAAGAGCAAGGTATTTTTTGGGGTTTTGGGTGAAGAAGATGGAGATGAAGAAGGAGAAGACGAGGGAAAAGATGAGAAGAGCCGGCGACCACCGTAGGAGGTGGTGGCCGCCATGGCTTCTGTGAGGTTGAAGAAGGAGATGAAGAAGATGAGAGAGGCGGCCGCTATTAGGGTTTTGAATTGGGCAAAATGAACGGCCCTTCTCGGACATAAGCCTTATATAGGCCATATGTCCGAGATAATCTCGATCGTCCATTGAAGAGAGATCAACGGTCCTGGACGAGTGTTACCTAAACGGCACCGTTTGATTGATTATTATGAGACTAAAGTCTCCAACCGTTGGATCCAATCACACAGACGGCCCAGATTAACCCCCAATTATTCAATTATACCAACAATTTTCTTAATATTCTCGGCCGTTGGATCTATCAAATGAACGGTCAAGATCAAAATCACTGTAAAACCAGGCGGGCCATCTCTTTGGGCCAATATGCTGGGCCAAACAATTCAGTCCAATTGACCCATCTTTATTATACCCAAACTATATTTTTGTATTTTTCAATTTTAATGATTTTTATGTATTTTCTTTTATTTATTATTTTTCTTTTTCTTTTATGAAAAATTATAAATCCTAATCTACTAATTACTCTAATTTCCTAATATTTTTTGCAATTTTTCTGCTATTTTTCCTTTATTTTCTCCTACTTAAGCTATTAATAATTTCCTAATTAACTAAATTAACAAATTACTTACTACTATTTTTTTTGATTTTTTCTAATTTTTTACTTATTCAAACACACAAAAATATAACTAATTTCAAGCAAAGCAAGTAATTGCACTCAAAAATATATTTAATTTAATTTTGGAATTATTTGCCTGGTGCAAAAATCATGTGCTCACAGCTGCCCCTCTTTGCTCGGGAACACGAAGAGTTTCAGTGCAAAGATAAGTGAGCAGTAATGAGAGATTTTTGCACATCGGAATATTCCGTGAAAGCATTTTTTGAAAACCTTTTGACCGCACCCTGCTTTAGAGGTTGCCTACATATCCTGGGCTAAACAGAAATCAGGTCAGTGTAGTTCGGGAAGGTCTGGCAGTTTTAAAAACTACCAAACTCATTGTTGCATTGACACTGTTGAGACCTGCTGACTTACTCCTTATTACACCGGGGGGGGGGAAATGTAAAATGAAGAAGCTATTCTAAGCTATGATCCTACAATTACAATTGTCCCTAATCTAGCTTTTGTTCTTCTTCCCTTTCCGGTGATGCAGAATCTTCCCCTTTTTTGTTGATTTTCTTGTTTTTCTTGATGACTCTCTTTTTTGTTGATTTTCTTGTTTTTCTTGATGACTCTCTTTTTTGTTGATTTTCTTGTTTTTCTTGATCTCGAGCTGAACCTGCTCAAAACAAAACAACAAACTACCTCCTTTTTTTTCTTTTTCTGCCCCAGTGTGGGCTTTTAAATATATAAACCATGGTGATGCAGAAAATATTCCCGAATTTGAAGGTGGGCGCCTAACAGAATTTAAACGTGCAATGCGAATGCAGAAAATATTCCCGAATTTTGAAGGTGGGCGCCTAACAGAATTTAAACGTGCAATGCGAATGCAGAAAATATTCCCGAATTTGAAGGTGGGCGCCTAACAGAAATTTAAACGTGCAATGCGAATGCAGAAAATATTCCCGTATTTGAAGGTGGGCGCCTAACAGAAATTTAAACGTGCAATGCGAATGGAGAAAATATTCCCGAATTTGAAGGTGGGCGCCTAACAGAAATTTAAACGTGCAATGCGAATGCAGAAAATATTCCCGAATTTGAAGGTGGGCGCCTAACGGAAATTTAAACGTGCAATGCGAATGCAGAAAATATTCCCGAATTTGAAGGTGGGCGCCTAACAGAAATTTAAACGTGCAATGCGAATGCAGAAAATATTCCCGAATTTGAAGGTGGGCGCCTAACGGAAATTTAAACGTGCAATGCGAATGCAGAAAATATTCCCGAATTTGAAGGTGGGCGCCTAACAGAAATTTAAACGTGCAATGCGAATGCGGAAAATATTCCCGAATTTGAAGGTGGGCGCCTAACGGAATTTAAACGTGCAATGCGAATGCAGAAAATATTCCCGAATTATGAAGGTGGGCGCCTAACGGAAATTTAAACGTGCAATGCGAATGCGAGAAAATATTCCCGAATTTGAAGGTGGGCGCCTAACGAAATTTAAACGTGCAATGCGAATGCAGAAGTATTCCCGAATTTGAAGGTGGGCGCCTAACGAAATTTAAACGTGCAATGCAAATGGGAGAAAATATTCCCGAATTTGAAGGTGGGCGCCTAACGAAATTTAAACGTGCAATGCGAATGCGAGAAAATATTCCCGAATTTGAAGGTGGGCGCCTAACGGAAATTTAAACGTGCAATGCAAATGGCAGAAAATATTCCCGAATTTGAAGGTGGGCGCCTAACGGAAATTTAAACGTGCAATGCAAAATGCAGAAAATATTCCCGAATTTGAAGGTGGGCGCCTAACGGAAATTTAAACGTGCAATGCAAAATGCAGAAAATATTCCCGAATTTGAAGGTGGGCGCCTAACGGAAATTTAAACGTGCAATGCAAAATGCAGAAAATATTCCCGAATTTGAAGGTGGGCGCCTAACGGAAATTTAAACGTGCAATGCGAATGCAGAAAATATTCCCGAATTTGAAGGTGGGCGCCTAACAGAAATTTAAACGTGCAATGCGAATGCAGAAAATATTCCCGAATTTGAAGGTGGGCGCCTAACAGAAATTTAAACGTGCAATGCGAATGGAGAAAATATTCCCGAATTTGAAGGTGGGCGCCTAACAGAAATTTAAACGTGCAATGCGAATGCAGAAAATATTCCCGAATTTGAAGGTGGGCGCCTAACAGAAATTTAAACGTGCAATGCGAATGGAGAAAATATTCCCGAATTTGAAGGTGGGCGCCTAACAGAAATTTAAACGTGCAATGCGAATGCAGAAAAGTATTCCCGTATTTGAAGGTGGGCGCCTAACAGAAATTTAAACGTGCAATGCAAAATGGAGAAAATATTCCCGAATTTGAAGGTGGGCGCCTAACGGAAATTTAAACGTGCAATGCGAATGCAGAGAAAATATTCCCGAATTTGAAGGTGGGCGCCTAACGGAAATTTAAACGTGCAATGCAAAATGCGGAAAATATTCCCGAATTTGAAGGTGGGCGCCTAACGGAAATTTAAACGTGCAATGCAAATGGCAGAAAATATTCCCGAATTTGAAGGTGGGCGCCTAACGGAAATTTAAACGTGCAATGCAAATGGCAGAAAATATTCCCGAATTTGAAGGTGGGCGCCTAACGGAAATTTAAACGTGCAATGCAAATGGCAGAAAATATTCCCGAATTTGAAGGTGGGCGCCTAACGGAAATTTAAACGTGCAATGCAAAATGGAGAAAATATTCCCGAATTTGAAGGTGGGCGCCTAACGAAATTTAAACGTGCAATGCAAATGCAGAAAATATTCCCTCAGCCTGAGGACCGGGGAGTGGATTTTAAAAGATGTTACCTCCTCTTTTTGGTATTTTCTTTTTACCAACTTATCTCTTGCCCGTGAATTTCTCCACTTATTCGGCGGACTTTCTCTTTTTGGTATTTTAAATTTTCCACATTGGTCACATTCACTTTAAAGTGATTAGTGACAATTTGTTCCTGCATGAAACAAAATTTATTAGATATAAACTGCTGGCAATTGGCATCTGCCGTCCCCGCTTCTTATTGCTTCCTTTGTTTTTGCTTTTCTGATGTCGCATGACTTCTAACTGCTTGTCCCATGCAAACTCTTTTTGTATTTTCTCATTTTTTCCATTTTTGTTTTGTTTTCTTTTTCTTTGGCCATGTTTGCCAAGCTTCTTTATTCCTTTCCCCAATCTTCCATCCTTTCTGATCCAGTGTTATTTCAACTTCCGTTATCAGGAGCTGGTAGTTAGCTCTCAAAAGGGTAAACAATGAAATGCAGAAAAAATGAAAGAAAGGTAAGGGTATTTTGGAGAGATGACGGAACTTATCTGGGTATTTGTTGGCTGATTCCGCCGACCATGCCATGTATTTAAACTCCGACCCAGTTCGTTCCAATCATTATTCTGACTCTGAATTTCCTTTGACCCCAAACCGATACTCTTTTTTGTTGCTTTCTTCTCTTTTCTGATAGTCCTCACGATCGCCTTACGGTGCCCTGAAAGGTTTTCACCAATAAGACTCTCTCTTTATTCTCTCGACCTCACAATCGTCTCACAGTGCCGATTAAGGTTTTCACTAATGAGACTCTCTCATTTTATTTCTTTCAACCTCACAATCGTCTCACAGTGCCGGCTAAGGTTTTCACTGATGAGACTCTCTCATTTTTATTTTTCCATTTTTTCCTTTTTGTATTTTGTTTTTCTGTACCACGGGTATTATCCGATGCTTCGCTCCTCCTTCGTTGTATTTGTTGTCATTTCAAAATTGATCAGAAGGTCTTTCTTTGGACTGTAACGTGGCTTTTGGGTGGGTTAAGAAAGAAAGATATAAAGGCTCAAAATTCAACGAGGGTTAAAAATATTTACAACTCTCGGAATTATTAAACATAACTTCTGCCCCAGTTTCAATATGTGGGGAATTTTTGGATTTTTCCTTTATTGTGACTGAACCTCAGAGAGGCTGCCTACGTACCCTTTCGGGATCAAGTCAGACGTAGTTCACCCAACTTTATAAGTTAGATGGATTTCTTTTTGACTTTTTCCCGATTTTTGTCTTTTTCTCTTTTTTTTTTATTTCTCATTTCATTTTTTCATTTTTTTTTTTTTTTTTTTCATTTTTTTTTTTGTCATTTTTCCATCATTTTATTCTTTACTCCGGCAATTGAGAACTTATTGCATTAGAGTGATTCCGAGAGAGGGATATGAAAGAATTCATTCATTAAGGCTCAAAAGGGGTTAACAATGGATAAAGTGTTTGGATAGAGAATAAAATGCCTTCGTCATTTCAATTCCAAAATCACAACAAAATACAAAACATACAATTGAAAAGGAATCATACATAGTATCTTTTGACTGCATCTGAATTGATAGCAGTCTCTACGCACTTTCCTTCAACATCGGTTAAGTATAATGCTCCATTGGACAACACCCGTGATACCACGAACGGTCCCTGCCAATTCGGTGCAAACTTGCCTTTTGCCTCTGCCCAATGTGGTAAGATACGCCTCAATACCAATTGTCCGACTTCAAACGTTCGAGGTCGTACCTTCTTATTATATGCTCTAGCCATTCTTCGCTGATACAACTGCCCATGGCAGACTGCGGCCAATCTCTTCTCATCAATCAAATTCAACTGTTCTAACCGGGCCTTTACCCATTCATCGTCATCTATCTCGGATTCGGCTATAATTCGCAATGACGGTATTTCTATTTCTGCGGGTATAACGGCCTCTGTTCCATACACCAGGGTATAAGGTGTGGTTCCGATAGAAGTACGTACCGTCGTGCGGTAACCCATGAGAGCAAAGGGTAACTTTTCATGCCACTGCCTGGATCCCTCCACCATTTTCCGAAGAATCTTCTTGATGTTTTTATTTGCCGCTTCTACTGCACCATTTGCCTTCGGCCTGTAAGGTGTGGAATTACGGTGCGTGATCTTAAACCTTTCACAAACTTCCGCCATGAGATGACTGTTTAAATTGGCTCCATTGTCTGTGATAATCACTTTGGGGATTCCAAATCGGCATATGATATTCTCGTGCACAAAATCCACCACCGCTTTCTTCGTCACCGCCTTGAATGTCTTAGCTTCGACCCACTTGGTGAAATAATCAATTGCAACCAGGATAAACTTTGTGCCCATTAGAAGCGGCTGGATCTATTGGGCCGATGACGTCCATACCCCAAGCAACAAAGGGCCATGGTGCTGACATTGTGTGCAACTCATAAGGCGGAGAATGGATCAAATCCCCATGCACCTGGCATTGATGGCATTTCTTTACATACCTGATACAATCACGCTCCATCGTGAGCCAGTAGTACCCTGCTCTTAAAATCTTCTTTGCTAACACATATCCGCTCATGTGGGGTCCGCATACTCCAGCATGTACTTCAATCATAATTTCATCTGCTTGTTGCGCGTCCACACATCTCAATAAGCCCAGATCTGGTGTCCTTTTGTATACCACTCCTCCACTGAAGAAAAATCCATTGGCTAGACGCCTGATGGCTCTCTTTTGGTCTCCAGTGGCTTGCTCCGGGTATTTGCCAGCTTTCAAGTATTCTCTAATATCATGATACCACGGCTCTCCATCCGACTCTTCTTCCACAACGAAGCAATAAGCATTCCGATCTCGGACTTGGATCTGGAGCGGATCTATGTATGTCTTGTCCGGATGATGCAACATAGAGGACAATGTGGCCAAAGCATCCGCAATCTCATTGTGCATTCTTGGGATGTGCTTGAATTCTATAGACCGGAATCTTTGAGACAACTCGTGCAAACAATACCGATATGGTATCAATTTCAAATCTCGTGTCTCCCATTCCCCTTGAATTTGGTGTACCAAGAGATCCGAGTCACCCATGACCAAAATCTCTTGAATACCCATGTCAATCGCCATCCTTAATCCCAAGATGCATGCCTCGTATTCGGCCATATTGTTGGTACAGAAAAATCGAAGCTGAGCTGTTACGGGATAGTGTTGACCCGTACTTGAAATGAGTACCGCTCCGATACCAACGCCCCTGCTGTTGACGGCTCCATCAAAGTACATTTTCCATCCTGTCCTTTCCTCTTGCTCCATCTCCTCGACAAGCATTGCCTCTTCATCCGGAAAGTATGTTTTCAGTGGTTCATATTCATCATCCACCGGATTCTCGGCTAAGTGGTCCGCAATAGCTTGTGCCTTCATTGCCGTACGAGTCACATAAACAATGTCAAATTCTGTGAGCAGAATCTGCCATTTGGCCAATCTTCCCGTAGGCATGGGCTTCTGAAAGATATACTTGAGAGGATCTAATCGTGATATCAAGTACGTAGTGTATGCTGACAAATAATGCTTTAGCTTCTGAGCTACCCAAATCAATGCACAACAAGTTCTCTCCAGTTGGGTATACTTCACCTCGTAAGATGTAAACTTTTTGCTGAGGTAGTAGATGGCTTGTTCTTTCCTGCTTGTCTCATCATGTTGACCCAGTACACAACCGAAAGAGTGATCTAGCACCGTCAAATACAAAATCAGAGGACGCCCTGGTTCTGGAGGAACTAACACCGGAGGATTGGCCAAATATTCTTTGATCTTGTCGAAAGCTTCTTGACATTCGTCGGTCCACTTTACTGCTGCATCTTTCTTTAGCAACTTGAAAATTGGCTCGCATGTTGATGTCAACTGAGCGATAAACCGACTAATGTAATTCAACCTTCCTAATAAGCTCATGACCTCCTTCTTGTTCTTCGGCGGAGGTAGACTTTGAATAGCCTTGATCTTTGACGGATCCAGTTCAATACCTCGCCGACTCACAATAAACCCCAGTAGTTTCCCTGAAGGTACTCCAAAAGCACACTTCGCCGGATTGAGCTTCAGATTGTACCTCCGGAGTCTTTGGAAAAACTTCCTCAAATCTTTCACGTGATCGGGTTGTTTTCTGGACTTTATGATGACATCGTCCACATATACCTCAATTTCTCTATGCATCATATCATGAAACATAGTGGTCATTGCCCTCATGTAAGTTGCCCCGGCATTCTTCAATCCAAACGGCATTACTCTGTAACAGTACGTTCCCCAAGGTGTAATGAAGGCAGTTTTCTCAGCATCTTCTTCGTCCATAAGGATCTGGTGATAACCTGCGTAACAGTCCACAAACGAACCGATTTCATGCTTGGCGCAATTATCGATCAATATGTGAATGTTTGGCAATGGGAAGTCATCCTTCGGACTGGCTTTGTTGAGGTCTCTATAGTCTACACACACTCTGGTTTTGCCATCTTTCTTTGGGACCGGCACAACATTTGCCAACCAGGTGGGGTATTTGGTAACTCTTATGACCTTTGCCTCAAACTGCTTATTCACCTCTTCTTTTATCTTCACGCTAATGTCCGTTTTGAATTTTCTCAGCTTTTGTTTCACCGGCCGGCATTCTGAGTAGATAGGCAACTTGTGTACCACTAGATCTGTGCTAAGCTCGGGCATGTCATCATAGGACCAGGCAAAGATGTCCTTAAATTCATGTAACAACCTTATCAATTCATCCCTGAGGGGTGCCTCCAAATGCACACTAATCTTTGTTTCTCGGACATCATCTTCGCTCCCCAAGTTTATAGATTCCGTATCACTCAAATTCGGCTTGGGTTTTTCCTCGTATTGTTTCATGTCCTTGCTTATTTCCTCCAGGGCTTCCTCATCCTCACATTCTAATTCACTATCTTCTTCGATTTCTTGTATAGTAGCATGATTGTCAGAACTGGGTCTAGAATCCTTCACGCATGACATGGCATTGGAATCAACACATGCAAAACTGTACAAAAGGAAAAATAAAGAAAAAATAAGGCAAAAGTGAAGAAAAAGGAAAAACTGCATTTCATTAATAAAAGAAACGAACGATGTTCGGGATACATGGTGATGATTTTTTTTTCATGAGGGGAATGGGGAAATTATAACAACTTTTGGGGGAAACAATGATGAAATTTTGAGCTAACTACCAAGACTCCTTCCGGACAAGGAAAGGAGTAGCTTCCCAATTGTTCACTGTGACTCTGGGCCCCACAAATTGCACGTCCATGTTGCTCGTGCCTTCCCCTGCTTCAATCGTATTCACCTCCCAGAACAATTTCTTGAAACCAAGCATTTCTTCATCAAGTTGGGTCTCAATGCACTTTGCTGCAGCAGATGGTTGATATTTTGTACCAGGCCCGATAAAGATGTCGGATAATTTGGGTATGGGTTTGGGCAAGGTCCAGTTTCTCTTGGCTTTAGAGGCTCTTTGGATATCGGCAAAGGTGGGTTTGAACCCTAAGCCAAATGTACCTTTATTCTCCGGAAGCTGAACTGGTTGAGTGACCCCCTGCAGGTTTTTGCCTAATCCCCTCCCCGGTGCAAATCCGTTTTTCAACATTTCTCTGGCCACCATTATAGCAGTTGGTGCCACCATCGGGGTTGGTAACTTTTCTCCTTCAGCAACTTTGTTCACTTCTACAGCATCCGTCACTTGGTAAACCCAAGGACCCCGATCCCCATCGGTACCGTCAAAAGGTGCTACCACATTACAAGCATTTTCCTCTCCGTGTACAACAATCTCTTGCTGCTCCCATTCAAACTTGACCATCTGGTGCAGAGAAGATGGTACCGCTTTGGCCGCATGAATCCAAGGTCGGCCTAACAGCAAGTTATACGATACGGCAATATCAAGCACCATGAACTCCATCGTAAAATCAACGGGACCGATGGTCACTTCCAAAATAATATCTCCCAGAGTGTTCTTACCTCCGCCGTCAAACCCTCTCACATTGATACTTTTTCTCCGGATTCTGTCCGGGCTAATGTTCAGCTTCCCTAGAGTTGACAACGGGCAGATGTTCGCGCTCGATCCATTATCAATCAATACCCTGGTCACGACTGAATCTTCACTCTTTACCGTGAGGTACAATGCTTTATTGTGTTCGGTTCCTTCCACCGGCAGCTCCCTATCAGAAAAGGTAATCCTGTTGGACTCGAAAATTTTGCTGGTAATCTTCTCCAAATGACACACTGAAATCTTCTCCGGAACATGAGCCTCATTTAAGATCTTCATAAGAGCCTTCCGGTGCTCCTCTGAATGTATCAACAAAGATAACAAAGAAATCTGGGCCGGGGTCTTTCTTAACTGCTCGACCACTGAGTACTCTTGTGACTTCATTTTCTTAAGAAATTCCTCTGCTTCCTCCTCCGTCACTGGCTTCTTCAGTTGACTTTCTTTCACCGTTTTCATCTTTCTCAGTTCCTCCGGAGCAAAACACCTTCCAGATCGAGTAAGTCCATGCGTTTCATTAATTTCACCAGAAATCTCTTTTCCCTTGTAAACTACTGTTACCTTATTATAGTTCCAAGGCACGGTCTTTGTATTCACCACTGGCATTTGTACTACTGGTTTTATGATTACTGGTTCTGCAATTGCTCCTTTCACAGTCACGATCGTCTTTGCACCTGGAACTACCACCTTTAAACCTCCCATCACTACCGGCTTTGGTTTCTCAACAATTGCTTCCTCTTTCACAATTTCTTTCTCTAACTTGTCACTCGACTTTATCATCATGACGGCCTGAGATGGTTTTTGATTGCCATCACCCTGCACCAGTTCTATCATATTCGTTTCGTGGTGATTCGGCAATGGATTCTGGGTAATGTTTGGGGCCTCGGGAGCCTGCACTTCAATTTTCCTCTCATCGATAAGATCTTGAATGGCATTCTTTAATTGCCAACACTTCTCAGTATCGTGGCCCAATGTTCCCGAACAATATTCACATTTGACAGAAGAATCAAGATTTTTCGGGGGTGGGTTCGGATTTTTTGGTGCGATTGGTCTCACCATCCCCAATTCTTTCAACCTGTGGAAAAGACTGGTATATGACTCTCCGAGAGGAGTGAATGTCCTTCTTGCTTTGTTTCTCCAATCAGCGTCCGGCCTGGGTCTATTCTGGTTTCGGTAAGGTTTAGGGGTTGGGTATGTGTTTTGGGTATGGTACACATTGTGTGGAGCCTGAGCTCTCCACACGTGGGATGGTGGTGGTGGATAAGCTTGGGTTTGAGGGTGATGGTAATGTGGTACAGTCGGTGGGTATGGTGGTGGTGGTGGGTTATATGGGCTTGGTGCATTGTAGGGATTTGGCGGGTAAGATGGTGGTGGTGGATTATATGGGGTTGACGGGCTTGGTGGGTGTTGGCGGTAAGGTCTGGGTGGGTTATAATGTGGGTTGCGACTCCAGGGCCCTGCTTTCAATGGTTGATACTTCTTCTTTCTTCTTCTTTCCCATCACTCCTCCACTTCCACTCTGTATGGCTTGGTTGGTGGCTTTGATAGCCGAAAAACTCATAATCTTGTTTGTCTTCAAACCCTCTTCTACAAAACTTCCCATTTTCACAACTTCGTTGAAACTTTTCCCGATTGCAGACACTAGATGGCCGTAGTACGTTGGCTCCAAAGCTTGCAAAAAACAGTCCACCATCTCTCCCTCTTTCATTGGCGGATCCACTCTAGCGGCCTGTTCCCTCCATCTAAAACCGTATTCTCTAAAGCTCTCTCCTGGCTTTTTCTCCAGCTTGGTAAGGGATAACCTGTCGGGTATGATCTCCAGATTGTACTGAAAATGACTAGCGAAAGCTTGTGCTAAATCATCCCAAACGAACCATCTTGTATGGTCCTGTCGGGTATACCATTCCAGCGCTGATCCACTCAAACTTTGGCTGAAATACGCCATCAACAATTCATCTCTACCTCCCGCGCCTCTCATCTTGCTACAATATCCTCTTAGATGAGCTACCGGATCCCCATGTCCGTTGTACATGTCGAACTTGGGCAACTTAAATCCTGCAGGAAGCTGCACCTCAGGGAACAAACACAGGTCTTTGTAGGCTACACTTACTTGCCCTCCCGGCCCTTGCATATTGCGGAAAGCGTTCTCAAGACTCTTCACCTTTCGAGCCATCTCCTCCTGCCCGGCACTAGCTTCTATCATGGGAGCGTGAGACTCGTGTTGTCTGAAGGTAGGCTCCGGGGGGTAGTAGTGAGAATCCTGAATATGAAACATTGGTTCGCTAGAGGATTTGTGGATAACAGCGGGCGGAGGTGCCACATATACAGGAGCAACTTGTGGAACCTGAGGTGGTGTTTGCTTGGCTGGAGGTGGTGGCATTTGGGAGGTGGAAGCATAGTAGTGAGGGTAATCGGGGTAGGTGGATGATGAGTTCAGTGTTGGTGGCTCGGGGTTAGGATTGGCTGGAGGGACATATGCAGGGTTAGCAGGGTAGGCTGGTAGTGGTTGACCTCTTGACCAAGCCTGGTACATTTCAGCCATCTGTTGTCTTAACTTGTACATTTCTTCTTTCATCCCTGCCACATCCACGATCTCTTCTTCGTGAGCGGGGTCTACAATGGTTGCCTCGATCTCCTGGGATACAGCCTTTGTCATCTTTTTGGATCTGGTGTTGTATGAGTGGGTAGCCAGTATGCCAGTTGCCTAGAAAATCTGGACTCACAAACATCAACACTCGTTAGTTGTTAGCGCATGAATAAGATGTAACGACTTAAAAACAAACACATTTGCTCGAGTCGTTATGCATCATCCCGGCCACTGCTCACTTCAATCATCTTTTTCTTTTTCCGCTCTTTTGTTTTCTTTCTTTCTTTTCTTCTTTTCTTTTTTTGTTGCTTTTTCTCTTTTCTTGCTTTTTCTCTTTTCTTGCTCTTTTTTTTTCTTTTCTTTTCCTTTTCTTGCTTTTTCTTTCTTTTTCATTGTCGTTTTCATAATTACGCTCCTATTTATTTGCCTAGCGGATATGAAGGAAATGACATAAAGTAAAAGAATTGGTAACAACACTTTGTTTTCTTATTGATAATTCAAAACCTTGATTACAAAGTGATGTTTAAGGAAAAAGAAAAAAAATAAAATAAAAGACGATGCATGACCTAAGAGTACATTAATGCACCTAGTGCCCGCGAGGCATCGTTCGGCCTTGCCGCGGGCCTATATGCTAAACCCCTTTGAAGCCTATCCAGGTCGGCCATGACTTGTTGTACAAAATACTTCACTGCAGAAACAAAAGTCCTCCGAGTCATATCTTCACAAAGCTGAGTTTTCCGAGTGATGTACTGGGCGATGCGAACAATCTTTTCTCTGATGACCCCTTTTTCCTGCAATAACCTGCTTATTTGTTGATTGCGAGCGTCCAAGACCTGTTGGTTGTCCTTTTGCACCTGTTGTAGCTCTAATTTTAATCTAGCCATGGTCGTGTAGCAATATTCTCTTTCTTCCTCAAGATCTTTGATAATCTTGTTGCTCTTGACCGTGGCTGAGATTAATTTCTTTCTAAGCTGGACTACTTCAGCATCATGCTTGTCTTGCAGTTGTTGAACCAATTTGGCTCTCTTCTCAACATCTTTATCCATTTGCTTCCGAGCCATGACTAACTCTTTCTCCGCTTTATCCAAATCGAAGCTATAGTCATTTACCTTTCGCCGGAGGATCTCAATTAACTTTTCATCCCGAGCCGAGCGAATTGGGGTCTCGGATGCAATTTTCATTTGAGCCATTTGAGCTTTCAACATCTCATTTTCTTTCTTCAACTGCTTCTTCTCCACTTCATCGGACGCCGCTTGTAAACCGCTTTCGAAATGAAGATTTCTCAGCTTATCTTCCAACAGACTGATTTTGGCCTTATATTCCTTTTCCTTGGCCGCCCATTTCAGATTTTCCTCGGATTGCTCTATCAGGTCTTGCAAGTGAGGTCTCTTTGAAAGACGTTCATGTTCAACCCCTCGTCGGTACCATGTGGAGTACCCAGGTGATATCTCCCCCTTTGCTCTATTCGGCACACAAGTATCAATCTTCAGATTTTGGCATTCGTTCCAGATTTGCCGGATTTTTGCTTCCGGGAATTGCCCGTCTGGACCAATCTCCACGGCCTGCACACTGAGGTCTCCATCCCTTGGAATAATCTGACACCGACCCAACTGTCGCAAAGCTCTGTATGGAGCATAAGGTTGTATACTCTTCAAACCCATGATCAAAAACGGCGATCCCTCCGTTGGCATGTATATCACCTCGTCAAGAGGTAACCAGTCATACGTCCAATCGATTTGACCGTCGGTTAGCGATCGAAGATACACAATCCAGCCTTGGACTCCCTCGGGCAACTTTACTTCTTTTGTCCTCGCATTGAACTCTTCCAAACATGTCCGATCGGCCGAACCATAGCTCGAGAATGAAGGGTGGTGGCACAGATGCTCAATTAGCCAGATTTGCAAGATCAAGTTACACCCTCGAAGAAAGTAGCCCCCGCTTTGCACGCGGTCAGAGCTCGATAGATATCCGCAACAATCATTGGGGCCAAAGTACAGTTTTCTTGCACTATCAGTGTGGTAGCTACCCCGGCGACTTTTATATTGATATGGCCATCTTTCCTCGGGAATACAACAACTCCAAGAAATGCCACCAAAAATGCGAACCTCCGGTGTTCTTCCCATTTCGCCCGGTTGGACTTACAGCATAATTTGTTGGTTGGGTCGTTGAAACCCCCAACGTGTCCAAACCTGTTGTAGATGAAGCTTAAAGAACAAAATCCATCGGCCAGATCTTCATTATGAACATTCCGGGCAATTTTCAAAGAGTCGAGGAAACGATGTACTGTCACCATCCTCGGAGATACCGGGTATTTTCCTTTCAGCGGAACCTTGGTCTTCCCAATGTAGAAGGCAATCTCCTCTAAAGTAGGGGTAAGCTCAAAATCTGGGAAATGAAATACGTTGTGTGCCGAATCCCAAAACGAGACCAACGCTCTAATTACATCACCTCGAGGAACTATCTCGAGTAACCCCGTAAGGCCCTTCAAGTACTTTTTGACCCAGTCTTGACCATCGGATCCCATGTCCTGCCACCATAACCTCAACTCCAAAGGGATTTTATTTAGAGAAAATTGTTCATTCATCATCGTGCTCGTCCTGCACATTTATTAAGGTGATTTTATTTAGAAAAGGAAAAATCTTTTTTTTTTAATGCAAGTTTTCAATTTTCGAATGAAAGAAAAGGAAAAATAATTTTCGAAGTGGCCATTTTTGCAAAAACAGCCTTCCGTCGTCCTTTCGGAACATTCGACCATTTCCAAAAAATAGCAATCACCTCGATTATTTGAAAAGAAAATCTTTTTGGTCTTTTTCTAAAAATGTGGTTGGACCCGTTTAAGGGTTGCCTACGTATCCCACCTAATGGCGAGAATCAAACCTGCGTAGTTCGGTCAGATTATTTGACCAATTATTTCAAAAATGTTCCACCTATTTTTTGCAAATTTTCCAATTTTCCGGATACCTATTTTCTACAAATCATTATTTTCCTCTCTCTCTCTTTTTTTTTTTCTTCTTTTTCAACAATTTTCCAATCTCGGGATTTCCACCGGTCCGCATAACGATCAAGGACAATAAAATGCAACACATAGCATGCTTGGTCTTTTCAATACCGGGTCACCTGTCCTAGACGGACCCAACCCCTGTGTTGAGTCCCCTAAGTCAAATATGATGCAAATAATCGTCCTAGACCTATGTTCAAAATCTTACGATTTCATGGATTGCTAGACCGTGTACCCGAGCGGACGACTCGAATCGAGGAGGGGGCTACGTACCGGTGACCCGCGGAGTCAATCGGCTTTGTAACTTATCCGGCCTCTATTGTTCTTAATTTAGGGTGACTTTTAACAGAAAGGGGAGTCTCAACCAGTAAGCACATCCCCGAGGGAGAAGAGAGAAGGGTTTTCGGCACAATTTTATATACAGTCCACATAATATCAAAGCGATAAAGCACATAGCATGTTGTTCAAATCATATAATGAAGTCAAACAAAAACGCAAACGGCAGTTCTAAGGAGCTCGAGTTCTTAAACCCCGAAATCGAAATTCAGGGTTGGTTCCCCAGCAGAGTCGCCAGAGCTGTCACACCTCCCTTTTTTACTACCCTAACATGCGTAAGATGTATAAATACACTTGTAGGGTATACCCCGACGCTCAATTACCCGATACGGATAAAATAACGTAAGGGAAGGAGTTTTTCCAATTTAAGGACAATCGGTTCGGGATATATTTAGAGATTAATCAGAGTCGCCACTTGGGAATGACAATGGTGTCCCAAGTCACCGGTTAATCCCGAATCCGAGGAATTTTGACTCTTTGAAATGTATGCGAAGCAGAGGTCCGGATAAGGAACTCTGTTAACCCGGGAGAAGGTGTTAGGCACTCCCGGATTCCGTGGTTTTAGCGCGGTCGCTCCACTGTCATTCTTGACTTTTGTTTGACTGAGTTATAGATTTTAACAACATAATGTGCTTTTATGTTAGATATCATTTTAGGAATTTGCGGTATCGCGAAAACACGCCTCGAGTCATACCGCAACCAGTACGCCTATGACTTTCGGTGTATTTCGGCTTTACCGAGATTTGGATTTGAGTCGCACCAGGTGCACACTCGTTCATAGGAAGGTATATTAAAATCGTGCCCTAAAGTAATGTCTATCGGCTTTTAAATCTTTTGGGAGAAGCTATGGAATTAGCTATTAGCTTTCCCGGGTCTATTTGTGTTATATTATTACTAAATGGGGGCCCCGGTATTATTCGGGCGAGGCTCATCCCAAATTATTTATCAAAGGATAATAACATTTAGCTAAGTTTTCTATATTTGTTTTTTCCTTAATCGTATGCTATTACTATAATAACCCAGGCCTATTCGAATTTCATTGCTGTTGGGCCTGGTCCTCGTTTTACACTCACAATACATCAGTCCAGGCCCTTGAAAGGCTAGATATTTACATGAACTCATGACTATGGGGGTTTAAGGGGAATTTATATAACAGATTGAAATAATTAAAATCAGAAACGCAAACTGAATAGAATGAACTCAAAAATATTTTATTCACTGAGGAGAAATTAGTACACAAACTATCGATTATCTATTACAATTCAGACTGGAGCTAAAGGATATTTATGATCTCAATCTTTGTTAACAAGTTGATACTTATATTAACAGATTCTAAGAAGAACAATTCGATTATTCCAGAAATTCAAGGAGTAATTAAACTAATTATTTACAAATGACCAAAATTAAGTAATTAACCTATACATGGCAGTGCTTAATCGACCCAATTACTTGTTAATGTTAACTGAGTTATCCAAGACTGAATGATCTATTAACATGTACCCAAATGTATCATTGATTTTAATTCAACTTAGCTTGTGCCATGAACCCCAGTCGGAACGAGCTTCTACCACTTCTACCTATTCTCTCTTTGAAACTATTATACAACTTTACAGCCATGTTCGAGCACCAATTAACACCAAACTGAACCCATTATTGCCTATGTTATTTCTTATCTCTTAACCTTGTTCAAACACTAAAATTAATAGATGAAACAGATTAACTTAAATGAATTTCGTATTATTAATTCATGCAAACGAATAGATGAGCCCTAGTTTTAATAGTATTTTTATTTAACTAAGTGATGAATGATCTACGCCGTACTACTATTACCCTACTGATTTCTTCATGAAGTCTACTATCAGATTATTAACATTGCAGGCATTACTAATTAACTTGTGTTTTAAGTTTTCCTAATTAAGCTAAGTGATAAGCTAACTACACTATATTACTACTATACTACTACTAATACTACATCATTACAGTGTTTTTGGTGTTCAGCTACTACAAAATATTACAATTGAAATACTAATTAAAAATGCCAGAAATAAGTAAACGGGAGCTTCATTTCCACATCTCAAGCAATTACATCTTCAATGAATAAGGTGTGTACCTGATTCAGCAAAAGAACCAATGAGTTCTAAGGGGAAAAGCAAGTAAGTAGCAGCAAGGAGTCAATCAAGGCAATGCAACAGTGATGGAATAGGCACGGCAACACAGCAACACAAAAAAGCACAGCAACAGCAATATGAGAACAACCCAGTGGACGATCGAACAAAACCCAGCAAAAACAGGTTAAAACCCCAAAGCTTTCACCCTAAGAATTTCCAGAACTGTTGACTACTAAATTGTTATTGTTTTCCTAGTATTTCTTCTCAACAATTAGCTCAAGTATGAATTTCAGATTGCTCAAAATATTCTACCGTGGAATCCCCCCTTTTTCAGCCTCTTTTAGGAGATATTTATAGCTAACTTTTAGGGCTGAATACTTGGGGAAGAAGTATGGGATTAATCCCACTTCCCCCTCCTAAAATTACCCATTCTACACTTTGGTCCCTATTTTCAGTTATCAAAACCCTTCCAGCATGTGCTGGAAGGTTCCAAAAGATTCCTTTTAGGGCCTTTTACTAGTATATCCCTAAGGGTTTGAGATTTTTACAGATTTCCCATATTTAGGAGACCATTATACCCCTGAATCTCTGCAAAATTACAGAAATCGGGAGCATAAATGTCCCCATTACCCTTTTAAGTTCTAAACTATTACTAATTTACCTTTTTAATACCCAATTATGCCCCTGAGGGCACTGCTGATTTACCAGCTATGCCTAGGGCAGATTTTAGTTAATTTGAACCTATTTAACTAATAGCCAGCCCTGGCATTAATATTTAAGGGCTGGCCAGATTTATTCTTAAGAACTATTTCAATTTTAGCCACTTTTAAACTAATTTCAGTCAATTAAGACCAATTTATTCTTAATAAAGCTAATTGCAGGCATAGCCTGTTTTGTTATTATGTTTAACCTATTTAAAGTTAGCCAGTCTCAAGTTGAGACTTAGCTTGGGCTATTAAAGCCATATACTGAACAGCTAGGCCCAAAACCTTTACAGGTTTGGCCACTTTGCTGTTCGGGGCTCAATATAGAGCCTGGGCTAGTCTGCATTTGCAGACATAGCCCTTTGCACAACCAGCCACTGTTAAACAGTGAGCTGTGTGTTAGGGCTCACAGAATTGGTCAACCTTTGCAAGGTTGACCATTCTTAGGCCAATTATTTAACCTATAGCCTAATTGTGAATTCCAGTTTTATCCTATTTAAAAAACTAGCCATTTTGTGAATTTTTTTAGCACTAACAGCTATAACCAATCCCCTACAGCTTAATCAAATATTCATACTAGCCAGAACTACTAAAACTCAATCATTTTCAACATGTTTTGCACACAGAGGCACATAAAAATCAAACAAGATGCATCAATCAACCAAAATTCAGAAAGGGCAATTTGATATGGTTGAATCTTAGTTAATTAATTCACACTATTCAATTTCATGTGACAAAGTATGAGCCCATGTCAATTTAAGCCTAGTTTCTATTAGCTCAAACCAGATGACAGTTGAAAAATCTTCATAAGCTTCAAGATTTATGGCATAGACATACACAGAAGCACAGACTCTTATAAAACAGTCAACATGGCTCATAAAACAATGGACTTAAACAGAATGGTAATCAGAATTCACTTTCAAGTATGGACCCTAAGATCATGCTAGGCAAGCAGGACAGGTAAAGCTAAACAGGATAGACTCATGCATGAGAATGACAGCCAATCCTAATCCTGAGACTAATTATGAGAATAAACAAAGAAAAAGGAACCATTCAAACTAAAAAGGGGTTATCTGATATCAATAAGAAGAGAAAGCCTAATGCTAACATAGGACCAATGAGATAAAAGAAGGACATCAGAACAAAATTTCACACTAAGAAACCAACAAACGAGAATCTAGAGCAAATGACTAAACAAATATGCATGTGAAAAACCATAGTCATGCTTTTGAGATGAATCAGGAACTAACAGTCAATATGACAAAGAAAGACGAGGTACTTGAACTCAGAGTAAGGACCATGATATCAAACAGGACACATAACCAACCAAAATCTTATCACTACCGGGCTTAAAAGAACAATTTAAAAATAAAAGATGAACATGCTAGAGGCAAAGATATACAGGACATGAGATAAACAAAAAGAAGAGAAACAGAATATCTACAAGAGCAAACGAAAATTAACATGCAAACACAAAAATCCATCAGAAAATAAGACCAAAACATGTAAGAAATCATAAACTATCCTAGAAAACTAAAGAAAACTAAAGGTGAGGGACTTAGCTTGCGGGGCCGGTCCCCCGAGCTTCCTATTCCCTTTTTCTTTTCTTTTCTTTGATCTCAGGCCCTTTCCAGACCTTTCTTCTTATTTCTTTTTCTTCTTTATTCAATTCCAGATCTTTTCTTTCAAATTTTTCCTCTGGTCTTTCATTCAGGCCTAAAGACGAGGCCTTTTGAGCTTATGGGTTACGAGAGATGTTCAGGAGTGTAAAAAGGGTGGATCTTGACTGGGGGTTGAGTTTGGGGTCGCCGGAGTTAGGGTTCCGACGACCCTTTTTGGGATATTCGAAGTGATACGGGAAGATTCGAGGGTAGTCATTGGTATGAGTGGATAGATCATGAAGAGAGGAAGAGATCGGCATTAGTTTTAGGTGGTGGTTCATTGTTTGGGTGGTCACCGGTGTAACTCCGGTGACCGGGGTTTTGAAGAGCAAGGTATTTTTTGGGGTTTTGGGTGAAGAAGATGGAGATGAAGAAGGAGAAGACGAGGGAAAAGATGAGAAGAGCCGGCGACCACCGTAGGAGGTGGTGGCCGCCATGGCTTCTGTGAGGTTGAAGAAGGAGATGAAGAAGATGAGAGAGGCGGCCGCTATTAGGGTTTTGAATTGGGCAAAATGAACGGCCCTTCTCGGACATAAGCCTTATATAGGCCATATGTCCGAGATAATCTCGATCGTCCATTGAAGAGAGATCAACGGTCCTGGACGAGTGTTACCTAAACGGCACCGTTTGATTGATTATTATGAGACTAAAGTCTCCAACCGTTGGATCCAATCACACAGACGGCCCAGATTAACCCCCAATTATTCAATTATACCAACAATTTTCTTAATATTCTCGGCCGTTGGATCTATCAAATGAACGGTCAAGATCAAAATCACTGTAAAACCAGGCGGGCCATCTCTTTGGGCCAATATGCTGGGCCAAACAATTCAGTCCAATTGACCCATCTTTATTATACCCAAACTATATTTTTGTATTTTTCAATTTTAATGATTTTTATGTATTTTCTTTTATTTATTATTTTTCTTTTTCTTTTATGAAAAATTATAAATCCTAATCTACTAATTACTCTAATTTCCTAATATTTTTTGCAATTTTTCTGCTATTTTTCCTTTATTTTCTCCTACTTAAGCTATTAATAATTTCCTAATTAACTAAATTAACAAATTACTTACTACTATTTTTTTTGATTTTTTCTAATTTTTTACTTATTCAAACACACAAAAATATAACTAATTTCAAGCAAAGCAAGTAATTGCACTCAAAAATATATTTAATTTAATTTTGGAATTATTTGCCTGGTGCAAAAATCATGTGCTCACAATGTAAAGAGAGATGGAGGAGATACAACCTGTAACATCTGAGTGCCTCTGCGGTCCTCCTGAGTCTGAACTCATACTACCACATGTAGTGCACTTTACCTTTCCACTAACAGACATGAACAAATTCACCATGCCCATAGCTAGGGGCTATACAACGGAACACAATAAGAGTCTAACACCTAACAACTCATCCATTATCAAGCTGCCATTTCCACAATTTGGGACAATACTGATCATATAAATTTCATAATACCAGTCGGAAAAAAGGTATTTTCTAGTAGTGGATCTGGCCTCAAGTCCTCATAACTAGCCCAACATGAACTCACGGAGATTATATCTCGTCCCTCGATCGGGGAGTCACAAGCCATCAAGGAAATCATATTACTGAGCGCTCGAGTGCGCATACAGACGCGTGGAAGGAATTTCAAGAATTACATCTCAAGCTGAATCAAGTACGCACGATAAGAATTCCAAGATTGTGAAGTGTTTGCTAAAAGGTTTGCAGCCTCCCGAGGATAAGCACATGCGTCTCCGTACCGATCCATGAGACTCTACCAACTGGCTCATGACTCATGAGGCCTAGTAACCTAGCATCTGATACCAACTTGTCATGACCCCAAAACCCGGTCATGATAGGAAGAAATATTAGGATGTTCTGAACTGCTGTTGATAGAGAATGCTCGGTGTATAGAAAAGAAAGATAGGTATTTGTATCTGTATGTAATAATGTTCTGCGGTGTCAGAGTTCTAACAAAGCACGAGTGGTTCTGTTCAATAAGACAGTTGAATGAGGGTGAATGACTCCCGAGAATGGTTTTGCGGTGTTCAAGAATTTGCATGTAACAGTCAGGTGTCTTAAGATTGTGTATGTGGCTAGAGACTGTGGTTTTGTTAGAAGAGATCGAGACTTGTGATATGTTATGTTAATTGTGGGATTCTATGTATCCGTATTGGAAGGTAATGATAACGAATTCAGAATCGCAGGAAGTTCTAAGAATAAAGTATTATAGAATGTGGTACTTCTGGGAAACATCTGAGAGAGTATTCAGTGGTCTATGGGTCCTAGACCGTGTGGTCTTATGTATGAGTCTCGTGTGGCAACCGAAGTTGGGGTATTGTGGTGCTACAGTAAAGGAAAATATTAAAATTAAAGATGAATCAGAAGGGAATTGGATAAATGGAATAGCTTGATAATAAACCGAAACAATATAAAAAAGACACGAGTAATTCCTGGTATGTGCTTGAAGTAATTGGACTTGCAGGTATTGTGCAGCCAAGCTCTTGAATGCAGACAGTTGCGTAGCTCGATGTGGGTAGAAGGATTCAGTCCTGACAGTTTAGTTGGTGCAATGGAATTAGGAGAAAGAGTTCGTGATGTGTTTCACCATGGTCTGAACATGAGTACATACATATACATAGCTATCTTCCTTTTCTATACACCGATCATTCTCTATCAACAGCAGTTCAAAACATCATAATATTTCTTCCGATCAACGAAGCACCATATACCCTTCATCAAAATTTCCCAACATACCTAAAGACAGAACCAACATAGTATACAACAGTGCAATTAGTTAATTAATAGCAACCTCCCCAACTTGGCTCTAAGCCATATATCAAAGCACATTTAACCACTCATAGCATTCTTACTCAAATGATACCGCAATGTTATAATTAGATTAAACTTGACTCATTTACAAGCTTTGATAGAGACTCGAATCATCAGAAACCTTAACTCTTCTGCAGTTCTTGCATTTATACACACACAACCATTAAGCCCGCTCTTTAGGTGACAAAACCTTTTTTATGTCCAAAATTTGCCAGAAATTTCGACAGAGTTTCCTTTGTAATTGGCCTACCCACCTGCCATAGAATCACCAAACCATCCTAACAATACATCGGCAACTTGACAAGACATCACAATATATATCAACAACATTAACCTCAATATTAGACAAATTACCTCTTCAAAATTGATACATAGGCATGCGTTGCACCTGCTCGAATCATAACATATATCAACTGCGTTTCACCACAATACATATAGCACAACACATTTGGTCCTCCTGAGTCTGCACTCATACTACCACACGTAGTGCACTTTACCTTTCCACTAAGAGACATGAACATATTCACCACACCCATAGCTAGGGGCTACACAACGGATCACAATAAGAGTCTAACACCTAACAACTTATCCATTATCAAGCTGCCATTTCTACAATTTGGGGCAATACTGGTCATATAAATTTCATAATACCAGCTCGCAGAATCAGCACGTGCTCATGCCATAGACAAAGATCTAGCCTCAAGTCCTCCCGACTGGCCCAACATGAATTCACGGAGATTATATCTCGTCCCTCGATCGGAGAGTCACAAGCCATCAAGGCAATCATATTACTGAGCGCTCGAGTGTGCATGCAGACGTGTGGAAGGAATTTCAAGAATTACCTCTCAAGCTGAATCAAGTACGCACGATAAGAATTCCAGGATTGTGAAGTGTTTCCTTAAAGGTTTGCAGCCTCCCGAGGATAAGCACAGACATCCCCGTACGGATCTACGAGACTCTACCAACCGGCTCATGACTCACGAGGCCTAGTAACTTGGATCTGATACCAACTTGTCACGACCCCAAAACCCGGTCCTGATGGCGCCCAGCACATTGCTAGGCCAGCCCGACCAAATACACTCTCATCCCGAGCTTAGAGCTCAAAATTTCTTATTTTAAGTCATTATCAGAGTAAGAAGCCAAATTAGAGTGATAGATATAATAATATCCCAAAACCTTTTAAGAACAACGTAACTTCCCAAAGATCTGGGGTTACGAGCCAATAGCCTCTATCAGAATATCAGTCAATTCTATAAATAACTCTACAAGTCTAAGAGTACGCGGAATAAACAATAACAGAATAGTAAGGGGAAAAATGTCAGGTTCTACGGACGTTAGGCAGCTACCTCAACGATCCCAAATGGGTCTAGCCCAGCACCAAGCTCAGCTAAGCCTCCAGGTACCTGAATCTGCACACATGGTGCAGGGAGTCGAGTGAGTACTTCCAACTCAGCGGTAATAAAAGTAAATAATGCCGAGGAAAAGAAAACCACACAAAACACTATCTCATGCTATATAATAGAGAACCATCTTTTAAACTACAATACACTTTCATTTTATTCCTTTTCAGCATATGTGAGTAGATTATTTAGAAATCTCTTTTAACGTCTTTTCCTTTCATTATGACAGCTTAATACCTACTACAACCTCAGACAGTGCAAGTCTGCACTCAAATCAGCCCCTTGGGCTCAGCACTCCTATCTATTTCCACCAGGGGATCTGGTCAATAAGCCAGATAACACATGTATGCCAGTAATGTATGAGTGCTAAATGTCATGCCACGTAGTACAAGTAAGCCAATGTATATATGCAATGCAATGCATATGACGCTGTGGCGTACAGCCCGATCCATGCAAAGGCACCCGCGCTCGGTAGGGGTGTGTACAGACTCCGGAGGGGCTCCTACAGCCCAAGCACAATAATACTGTGGTGTGCAGTCCGATCCATATACTAATGCGGCATGCAATCCGATCCATGCAACATGCTACTGTGGCGTGCAGTCCGATCCATGCATGTATATGCATATGCTCACATATCACTCGAGGCCTGAAAGCCTTCTCACATAAATCTGCATGCCCTCACATATGGCCCTCGGCCCCAATCAGTCCAACAAATAATCAAAAATCCCCCCGGACAACAGTATAATACCAGCTCACAACTAAAAATATCATCAAACCTTGTTCAAGTTTTTCAAATCTTATAAAAATGCTGAGTAGCAAAATACCATTTTAAAACCTTAGATTGAGATAACAATATGCACAGTATTACCAAGACAGTGATATCAATCCCTGAAGGATTCAGATAATCGGCACAAAGCCCAAAACATGATAATTAGTCCAAATCCTGATAATTAATATCTTTATTAAAGAATCAATTCAATTTCAAGCAATTAGGTAGTACTTTTATTAAGCGGGATGGACCAAGTCTCAATCCCCAATGGTGCTCGACCCCACGCCCATTATCCGGCGTGCAAGTAACCTCAATACAACACCAGGATGTGCAAGTCCATGGTTTACTAACCCTCAGGACATCATTTACAAGTATTACCCACCTCGATCCGGCGAAAACTCAAGCCCGCGATGCTTTAACTCCTCGAACCAGCCTCCACGCACGTCAAAACTAGCCAAAATCAGTACAAATATATCAAAATAGGCTAATGGAACAAAACCCAATCGAAAAAAATCAAAATACATGATAAATCTCGAAACTAGCAAAACTTGAGCCCCGGTCTCGCTTGTCGAAAATTTACAAAAGTTAGATTTTAAGAACCCTTATCTCGCCCCGAGTCCATACATATAAATTTTATCACAATCGGACTCCGTTTGCCCACTCAAATCGTCAATTTTCTATTTCCCAGGCTTAGAGCAAAATCCCCAATTTTTACACCTTAATTCCTCCATTTTCGGAGATTAAATCAATGGTTTATTAGTATATTGACATAAATTGAGTCCAAGAGTCCTTACCTGATGTTACTCCACGAATCCCTCTTCAAAATCGCCCAAAACCCTCTTTGTTCGAAGCCCCAATTGGTTTTACCCTTCTGAAAATCGAATAAGCTGAAGCCTTAAACCTACAGGAACTTTCGCTTCTGCGACTCAGAAGTCGCTTCAGCGGTTTCGCTTCTGCGACCGCTTGACCGCTTCTGCGATATTCCACTTAAACTCCCACACCGCTTTTGCGGTTAAAAATCTCGCTTCTGCATCCCTGCATACGTGGAATATTATCCGCTTCTACGGAAGCCCCCAGACTGACCCTGTCGCTTCTGCGAGCGGGTTCCCGCTTCTGTGGGCTCACCTATGCGGACTAATGTCCGCTTCTGCAGACCCAACTGAGCCACCAAAGGTTCGTACCTGCGCTCTTAAAGTCGCTTCTGCAGACTCACTTCTGCGTTCCATTTCAGCAGGAGCGGAAATACCAGAAGCCAGAACTACAGACCCGATGCAATGCACAAATTTCCCCATTTAACCTTCCGAAACCATCCCGAGGCCCCCGGGACCTCAACGAAAAATACAAACCCACTCTAAATCATCATACAAACTTTCTCCAGCCATAAATAAACATACCCTTAAACACACGAATCATCAAATTAAGGCGGATTCAAGCCTAAGTTTCAACCAAATCTTCCGAAACCTACATTCTATAAAACAACCGACCAAACGATGTCTGAATGACCTAAAAATTTGCAGACATATCCACTATCACCTAAAAAGGCTACTGCAACTGTTGGAATTCCATTCTGACTCCCGGATCAAAATCTCACCTATCGATCGGATTCACCAAAATTCCAACTTAGCCAAATCAAGCCTATTTCTACACCGGACATCCAAATTCAATTCCCATCGCTCCCCTAGGTCACCAATCACCTTCCGAAGCTAACTGAATCACCAAAATTTGTTTCCAAGCCCTCTAACCACATATTCAACTTCAGGTTGACTTTTCAGAAACAAGCTTCACTCTAGAAGGCTATATGCCTTATTTCCAACCAGAAATAATCTGAATTCCCCCGAAAGACTCTAACACAGATATAAAAATATGAAACAACATAATGCGGGGAAAACAAGACGGTAATTCATGTGACGACGGACCGGGTCGTCACAATATTGCTCTTCTTTGCCATTGTGTATATACACCTTGAGAGATCTGCTTTGATTTAATTGTGGTAGATCTTGAGAAATTGCAATCCCAAGTGAATTGATCCTTGGAGTGAATCATAATTAATTCCTTCCAAGAATAAGTGTGGAGCCTCCTGGATTTGAATAGGCTTGCGGCTTGATAGAACTTTCTATTTGCGAGCGAGTTCCACTTAAACTCTAAAATAGAGTAAAATAAGTGTAATTATTACTTTATTTTTTGACTCCAAAAAAAATATTTTATTTTATATTCTTCTCTTTCTTTAAAAGTATATTATTATATTTTATTTATATTTATATTTTCTTATTTCTATTGAAGAAATTCTATCTTGTTTTCTTTTTACATATTCATCACATTTAATTTAATTTAAGTTATTTTATATCATAATTAAATAATATAAATTATAAGAAAATATTATAGAGTATAGACCCAATGACAGATTAGTCATTAGACCTAAGAACAAACTTGATGAAGATGGAACTGTTACAAGAAACAAGGCAAGGCTGGTGGTTCAGGGCTACAGCCAAGAGGAAGACATTGTCTATGATGAGACCTTTTCTCCAGTTGCAAGACTAGAAGCAACTGGACTCCTCATTTCCTTTGCAACACATATGGAATTCACTCTCCATCAGATGGATGTTAAAAGTGCTTTCCTAAATGGCTACATCAATGAAGAAGTGTTTGTGAAACAACCTCCAGGATTTGAAAGCAAGGAATGTCCTGAGCATATATACAAGCTGGACAAGGCTCTATATGGGCTCAAACAGGCCCCAAGAGCTTGGTATGAACGACCATCAAAATTCCTACTGAATCATGGGTACAAAAGAGGTAAAATTGACAGCACTTAGTTCCTAAGGGAAAAAGGTAAAGTGCTCCTTGTTGTGCAAATATATGTTGATGATATAATATTTGGGGCCACTATTGAGAGGTTGAGTAAGGACTTTGCAAAATTAATGGGAAGTGAGTTTCAAATAAGTATGATGGGTGAACTAAACTTCTTCCTAGGCTTGCATATCAAACAAAGCCGAAATGGGACCATGATCCATCAGCAAAAGTATACAAAAGAACTAATCAAAAAGTTTAAAATAGAGGACCCCAAAGAAATAGATACACCTATTGCAACTACCACTACATTAGATGTTGATGAACTTGGTTCATCAGTTGATCAAAAGTTGTGTAAGGGTATGATTAGTTCACTCTTGTATCTTACTACCAGCATACCGGACATTTGTTTTTAGTGTAGGGCTTTATGTTCGTTTCCAGGAAAATCCAAAGGAGTCACATTTGACTGTTGTCAAGAGGATATTGAGATATCTGAAATGGACCACTGATCTGTGTCTTTGGTATTCCAAAGATTGTAATTTTGATCTAGTAGGATATGTTGATGCTGATTATGTAGGTTTCTTAGTGGACAGGAAGAGCACTTCAGGTATGGCACATTTCCTAGGGTCATGTCTTGTGTCATGGGCTACCAAAAAATAAAATTCATTAGCCCTATCTACTGCTGAAGCTGAATAATATCAATAGGATTCTGTGCTACTAATAAACAAATAGCTGATATCTTCACTAAAGCACTAAGTAGAGAAAACTTCGAAAGGAACAGGTTGGAATTAGGGATGATTAAGATCACCTAAAATGTCCAATTCAGAATGCACAATGAAAAAAAATTGGTTAGGAGTTCTTAATATCATTTAAATATCTAGACAAATTCTTACTCAGTTTCATACTCTAGTTAGTATACTCCTGTGACTTGTGTTTATATGACTCACTAATCTCTTACAAAGTTTTTCTATTTTGACATTTGAGGCATAATCAAGAGAAATTTTACTTGAAGAACCTAGTTCATCAGTATATACGCATGAGAAAGTACGGGTATGTTTTTATACTTTGCACAATTAGAAAGATAAATTTTCCAATCATGAGCAAAAGTCCAAATTACACCAGACTTCCAGAAATTCTATTCGTTGAGAATTGAACCAGTTTCATTAAACTAGAAGTCTAATTAAAACGGGACTTTTTTATAAAAACCAGCATCGCCCATTAATCACCAAGAGACCAGAATTCTAATGTGATTAGACCTCTAATTGACTCTGAAAAAGCCTGTCATTCTGCACTTAATCATAACCCCTCTTTAAATACACACCACATCTCTTTTTTTTTGCTTATAACCGTCACTCACTTCCTCCAAAATTTTGATCATCTCCTTCATTATTAAATTTCCCTAAATTCCCAAACATTCTCTACCATGACAAACCCTCAAGAAAACTCAGGTACTCCCCCGCCAGTATCTCCTAATACTTCATCCTCCACACCTCATGTTGAAACCCCAGAACCTAGGTTTCGTCGCCAGAAAATGCTGTCCAGGAAAACTGTAGCTTCTGGCCCTTTGAGAAAAGCCTTAAACAAAAAATTGAAAGATAGGCAGGAGAAGGAAAGTCCAGCAAAAGAATCTGACTCAAGCTCTGAGTCTTAGGCATTTCTCTCTACAAGTGATGGTAAAGAACATGGGTCTCCTGATACTGACAAGAATCAAGAAAATCCAAGTGAGGTAAATACTTGTTTTGTTTCTTCTAATGTTTTAGAAAGGGAGAAAAATAGGTTTGTGTTGGCGGTATCTATAAAAAATATAGAGGGGATGGGGTCTAGTAGAAGGGGAAAAAAAGGAAAAGAGAAGTTCATGCTATATGTGGTAGTGTAGAAGAGGGTGGCATCAAGTCAGGGGGAAGCGGTTCTTGAGAGGCTGCTGAAGGCCTTGTTCATCTGAGTGAGCAGCAAGATGAACCCAGTTCATCCGTGGAGGAAACCTTGGCTGATATCTTGAAAAAGGTTAGGGCCAGTTATGATCCAAAGAAGAGCATGGCTTCTTCCCAAAAGACCCCAATCGCTTCAAAACTATCTAAGAAAAGCAAGGTGTCATCTTCCAAGTCTGATTTTCCTTCATTACCTAAAAGAAGAGCTACATTGAGAAAGTTCAAGCAAAGCGAGGCAGAACTACAGAAAGCTAGAGAGAAAAGTAAGAAAAAAGAAGAAGGAAAAAGGAAAAAAAAGGTTGTGGAAAGTTCTGAGGCTGCTGAAGAAGAGGAGGAGGAGATAGAACTGGTCTATCAAGAGAGAGGTATGACTATGGAGGTTCCCATTGGCAAAGCAAAAAGAACCAAGACTCCTGCAAAGAAGTTCTCAAAATCTATATCTACTGAACCCTCCTTGGCCAAAAGAACTAGGTTTGCAGTGAAGGGAAAACAAGTAAAAGTTACTGAATAAGAAGAAGAAGAAGAAGAAAAAGAGTGGAGTGGAGAAGAAGAAGAGGAGGAGTCTGAAAAGGAACAAGATCAATTTGCCATTTTTGGCAGGAGAAAGATTCTGAAAGGGAGGTTGCTGAAAGACCTGGAGGAGCCATGCATAATTAGGTTGGTGGATGCTCTAGCTGCACAAGGTTCGAAGGACATGGTTCTTTAACTGGATGGAAGGCTGGCAAGAAAGGAGCTGATTGAGTTCATGGAAAATGTCACTATGAAAAATGTGGTAGTCACCAGTGTGGTTAGGGGAGTGAATGTGCAATTTGATGCACCTAAATTGGGGACAATTCTGGACATACCATGTGAGGGCTATGATGACTACACTAGGCAGAGGTGGCCTTGTCTAGATTATCTTTCTAGTGCTCTCCAAATCACCAGGAACTTTTGTGGCACTTAGTCTGCTGAAGATGTACTAGAGGCAAGATTTGTACAGAAAAGTGAGATGAAGCCTAAGCACAAGGTGTTATTTGAATTTGTGAACAAGTGTCTGCTGCCCAGACAAGAGAGGAGGCATACTGCTAACTCCATGGACTTGGTTATTTTGGAATTCCTTGTGAGAGGAAAGCAAATTAACTGGTCTGCCTTCATTGTCAAGCTGCGGCTATAAATGGCTCCACGGCTCTTGCTACTCATTATGGGTTCATACTGACGACTGTGCTGGATAGGTTGAATGTTCCCTTGAAGAAATAGGAGATGGCCTCCAGCAAGGACCATTTTGTTGTGAAAACCCTGCCGGATTGTGACTATCTCCTCAGTGTAGCCCCCGTTGAACCTGGTTCATCTTCGCAGACTCCAGTGAACAACAAGGTTAAGGCTTTGGTTTAAGAGTGTGGGACAAAGTATGCTGAGCTTGCTAGGCTCAAGGCTCGAGTTGCTGCACTTGAAAATGAGAGGAATAGCCTGAAAGATGAGATAGAAAAAGAAAAGGAAAAAGGTGAAGGGATGCTTAAAACAATGCTCAATCTACTCCAATCCCAACCCTCTAGTTCCTCCATGCCTTAGGTCCTCCAGCACTGTCCTTGAACCAGTCTAGTAACCCCCCCTCCCCCCACCAGTGACCTAGATTAGAGATTTTTCTTTGCTTGTTTATTTTTGCTCATGGTTGGAAATTTTTCTTTCTTTTTGTGGACTAGTTGTATAAGCATTAACTATCAATGACTACCTGCTTTTCTCTTGCTTTGTGATGACTTTGTTCTCAATAATTGAGTTTTTTTCAAGTGTGATTATTGTTTCACTAAACCATGCTTTCACCTACAGTTGCCCGAGTGGCCTTGAGTAACTATTAGAATCTGAGATTCACATTATATGCAACTTTTTGATGATGACAAAAAGGGGAAGAGATATTGTGCTTTACTTTATATTCTGAAAAAGTGATATTTATAACCTGATTAAATCTGGTCCTTAATGATGAGTTAAAATATCTTAAGTAAAAGTGTTGATAATTAGCTGAGTTCCACAAGTTCTCTAATCAGTAAAAGCACATAGTTTGTCATCATCAAAAAGGGGGAATTTATTGGACAAGTTTAGTTGAAGTATTGAAGAATGACAAATGAAATCAGTGAAGGACACGATGACACACTTGTTATGGCCCATGTACTTGAGATGTACGTGAAGAAGATAAGCCTTTGGGATGAAACAACAATATCTTTTGAATATCTTATGAACTGATCGAAAAGATTGCATATGTGATAAGGAGAAGAAGTCTTCTTATGAGAAAGAGAACACATTCGGATAAGGGTTGGAGTTTGGATTGTTCTAATACTCAAATTCAAAGGAGGATCAGAAATCAAGTCACAATTAAACTCTGATTACTAACCTAATAAATAACGGAGTTGTTCTCTTTTACAGGTATGCACAAATACGCAGAAGTTAAGCTAAATTGAGAGCAAAAAGAGCAAGGAAATTTTGCATGTAATTTATGAGATTAAGTGTGCACTCCTATAGCTACTTGAACGAGATAGAAGAACCAGTTCTATTGTGTTTATTCTTATTCTAGCTCAATTATAGTAGGTGGTTTGAAACTTGTATCTTCTAAGCTTTCATAGAAGCAATTGTATTAGGTACTTTGAGTATTCAAGTTAGATTTAACTTGAAGGTATCGCAACAGTTGAGGCTGTGTGCCACACTGGGATTAGATTTAATCCTTAGGTTTAC
>JASVEL010008794.1:0-77344 GCA_032618575.1 Nicotiana noctiflora | reverse complement strand
CTACAATCAAGCTAATAACAAGTAATCAACTCAAATAAACGAATCCGGGATCCGTGGGAATTGAACCCACAGTCCCATTCTCGTACCTCCGGGTCTCCGGGAATCGAACCCGCGGCCCATGTCTCCATAATATCTCAATAACTCGGGATCTCCGGGAATCGAACCCGCAGTCCCTACCAATAATCTCGGGATCTCGGGAATCGAACCCGTAGTCCACATTTCAATAATCTCGGGATCTCGGGAATCGAACCCGTAGTCCACATTTCAATAATCTCGGGATCTCGGGAATCGAACCCGTAGTCCACATTTCAATAATCTCGGGATCTCGGGAATCGAACCCGTAGTCCACATTTCAATAATCTCGGGATCTCGGGAATCGAACCCGTAGTCCACATTTCAATAATCTCGGGATCTCGGGAATCGAACCCGTAGTCCACATTTCAATAATCTCGGGATCTCGGGAATCGAACCCGTAGTCCACATTTCAAGCAAGTAAAGGAATACACAGAGAGAAGTATAATATGCCTAATGATAACTCCGCCGATGAACAGCGCCAGCGATTACCAAGAAAACTCAAGTAAGTCAAGTAAGCAACTGGACAGTTAGATTCTATCTACACTACCAGAAAATGGGCCTATGGCAACAGTTATTTTAGCAATGGTTGAACAACCGTTGCCATAGAGAAGATATGGTAACGGTTACAACCGTTACAATAGCATTTAGGTGATAATAGCACACTTAAGCTATACAACCGTTGCAATTGTAAAACAACCGTTGCCATAGATAAATCTGGCACAATGGTTATGTAAATCGTCCCAATAAATTTATCTACTAGAACGCTTTTACTGTAAAAAATTTTATTGGAACGGTTATTTTTCCCCTCCTTATTTTCCCCCCTAAATTTTGTTAAACCCGCCTAAATAATCCCTACTTATTTTTGTTTTGAAAAATTTTAATAATGAATATTATGTGAAAAGACCGTTTTTACCCTTTCCCTGTTAAAATTGCATACATCCAAGGCTATAGCTAATACCCCTAAATTAATTAAGAACCCTAAGACTTATTCAATTGCACTGAACCCTCAGACACAAGTTCTTCGATTGCAACGCCTGCATCTTCAAAAATATTCCTTTCTATCGTATTCCTCTCTTGCACTCTCTAATTGCAAACGCCTGTGTCTCCAAGTTCTTCGATTTTGACACAAGTTCTTCGATTGCAAACGCATGTATCTCCAAGTTCTTCGATTTTCACACAAAAGTTGTGTTGATTTAGTGGGTATGGCGAAATTGTTGGTACCGTGAAGGGGGTAGCGAAAGTTTGAGGCGTCTGAGCAAATTTCCTCAAAATAGGTGCTCTCCCCGAATCCCTAAATCCAACATCAGTGATTTTAACCATGTAAGTTATTTTGATGCCATTTTTTTAACTCTTCAATCTATCCATGGAGGTTTTCGAATTGCTCTAGGGCTGGTGTATTTATATTTATATCGATTGTTGTAGGATTGCTATAGGGCTGTGAATCTGAATTTTGTTCTATTTTTTTTAAATTTTGTGGTGTCAAACCAGTGATTTTTTGGTGAAACAGTTTTTGCTCTCCTTTAATGATTGGTTTAAAGAAGAAATGGCAATATAATGGTATATGGAAGGAAATCAATCCCTGTATAAAAGCTACAAAAATTTCTCGCACATTTTTCGATGAGTTCTCAGAATCATAGCTGATTAACTTTTTTGCATTCCTCCTGAAAGCATTATAAACATGTTATTACTAGCATGTAAAAACGAGGCTGATTAGTTAAACAAGATTAGTAACACTTCCTGTTAATTCCTTTAAAGCCAATGGATGGTCGTGAAAAAATTTAGTAGCCAAAGTTATAGCCAGAGAGGTGGTCTCGAAGCTGGCAAAGAGTAGTACAAATATCAAATCTAGAGCTATTGCCTCTGTGAGGATTGTGTCCTTCCTTTGAAGTTCTTCTAAGACATAATCAAAGAAATCAGTTTGTTCCTTCCTTGGCTTTGCTCTTCTTTCCTCTAGCAGTGTCTTTAGTCGGGTGAGATCCAATTTAGATCCAACTTTCGATTCACTCGTGGGATCCGGGCGGTCCGGGGGGACCACCATCTTTATTGCCTTCTTTCTTCCCTGGTGATGACCTCCAGAGTCAGTTAATCACTTCAACAAGTATATGGGCACACCATTCTTACGTGAATTTGCAAAACAGTATACTTATACCAAGTCTAACTATGTAGTGTTAATACCTGTAAGCACTTGTGGTAGGCAGTTTCGGGAATGTCAATAGGGAAGGAAATCAATCCCTGTTTAAAAGCAACTACTTTATCAGGTTCTCTACTACACTATTTGTCCATTATCTTATTTGACAAGGGCTATATTAACTATTCTTTTGCCTTATAGTAACCCTTTTTCATTTTCAACACATAGAGCATCACCCCCACCGTCGAACCGCGTATAGGTAGGTTTACCGTGGATTATGACCAACCATTGTGATGCAGCTTAGCTTGCTTCTTAATACTAATCCTGCATTTGTTTGTACTTTAGTAATATAATAATGTAATAAGATTCATGTGTTAAGACAACAGAATTGGATTATGAGTTTAAGCAACTGTTTAAGTCTTAATCTAAACATGCCCAGGAATCAAAATCTTTGTCCGGTTCTGGGATACCTATGGTTAAAATAAAAGAACTCGTGTGTAGATTGAACTATTTGGGTCAAAGGGGGTCTATTTTGCAAGAAAGGGCTCTATTAGGTTGTTAACGTTTCAATTTTTCTTTTTAAAGTGTTCTTTTTTGTCACTATTACAGAGAAATATTTTGTTTTTTATTTTAGAGAAACCTCAGGGAAAGTCCTAGATGTTGTTGGAATGGTATCACTGGTAATGTACCATTGTACCAATTTTCAGTGATTTGTTTTAAAGGCTTTTTAAGTCGAACAGTTTCAGTGAATATAGAGTAAACTGACCAATTGTGAATGGATCGCTTAAAAGGAGACACAAGGTGCTAAAGAAGCATCAACTTGACCACAGGTAAGAGCCTGTCCTGGCTCAGCCATTAGCTGAATCATGACCAACACTGCAATCACTGAAATGATGATACCCTTCATCTTTCCTGTGTGTGGAATATTTCAAGGTTAGGCTTGTTTATTTCTTTAGCTCCTTTTTCTTTGGGATGTTAGAAGGTAAGTACCGAGGGTATATTTATAGTAGTAGACTAGTAGTTATGATTGCTTCACTGTTTTGAGAGGTTTCTTGCTTGAGTAAGATCTGTTATTCTATTTTGGCTCCTTTTGTTTCTTTTGCCTTTTTTAATGCATGTCTGCCACACACTGTTTAGTGCAAGCCATTGAAACTGTTACTTTTGCATTCATTTATCAACTTGGTGGTTCCATCAGTTCTGTTGATTTCTTGGTGAATCAAAACTCATTTTACTTTTAGGAAATACAAAGTGCAAAGAACTACTTCTGCAATATGTGAATTTCTTCTACTCTGATGGTAGACTGAAAGACTCAAATTATGTTTGGAGTTCTGAAAATCTCTGATCAAAACTGAACCTGTCAATTCTCTGCTTGTTAACTGAACTTAGTGAATAAATCTCTCTTTCGTTTACTCATACCAATTTTTGGACTGATGAAATTGGTCAATAATTTAGGTGCCCTATCAGCTAAGGGATTTTGTCAAAGAAGGACTAACAGCAACTAACTACTACAGGCTTATATTTTCTGGTCAGACTATAACATCCTCATGGTTTCTTTTAATTCTTAGTCATCGGAATGTTTGTTCTTGGTTTGAATTTGATGTCTTTAATTACTCAACTCATGTTCACTTCCTGAATCTGTGAGTCTACTAGAACATGGGATAAGCTCAAAGCTGCTATTTGATAAAATCGTCTACGCACCTTCCATAAGTAGGAAAGTTAAAGAGAAACTGACCTAACATAGGTCAGTTTGTTATTTTGGACTTATTCTGATTGGTTTAGACAAATTTAGTGGGTGATCGCGAGGTGGATTCTACAGTCCAGATGTCTGATTTCATTGTTTGTTGGTACTACGATAGTTCATCATCTACCTTGTATTTGGTCTATCTCGACCATATGCTGTGACCTGTGGTTCATAATTAATTATTGATTGCTTGATGGAATATTCTTGTACAACTAAGTTATGCAGTGGCTTGTATTGAATTAATCTACACCTTGAGGTTATTAGTGTTTTATTTTAAACCGTCATACATTGTCTTTTGTTTGATATTTTCATAGGGAGTGGAGCCTGCAACAACCTACCATAATTTGGGATTGCCTCCAGAATGGTATGGAGCACTTGAATGGATATTTCCCACTTGGGCAAGGGCGCATGCGCTTGACACTGGTGAAACAGTCAATGTTTTGAAAGGGGCAATCGTAATTGCTGATCGGATGCTGACAGTTAGCCAGGTCTGTACAAAAATTTCCACTTATGTATACCAAACCGAAAAATACTAGGAATCATATCACTAATTGTGGTTTATGAATTTCATGTTATGAGAAATCTGCATGACTTCAGGATAAATTGTTGAGTATATAAAAAAAAGTTGCATTTTGCCTGTCCTTTTCCTTTGTAGTTACCTTTTTTTTTTGTGGCAGGGGTACTCATGGGAAATAACAACTCCTGAAGGGGGATATGGACTACATGAGTTGTTGACCAGTAGAAAGTCAGTTCTTAATGGTACACCTGTTAGTTGGTTTCTTATGAGTTCTTTCTAATATTCTTTTCCGCTTCTTATTCTAACCCTAGTATGGTAAGATATATGTTGATTGAAGAGGCGTATTTACACGCATTAGCTTCATTTTAACCAAGTCCTTATTTGTGTTATACGTCAAGACCAAATCCAAGGCTAAGTGTAGTAATGACCTTAATTGTGGATTCCATTATCTCTGAACTTTAGAATTACTAGTTAATCTGTCTGTACTTTATGCAGGAATTACTAATGGAATAGATGTTAGTGATTGGAACCCATTGACAGATGAGCATACTGTTTCACATTACTCCATCAACCTCTCTGGAAAGGTAATTAAGCTGCTTCAGTGACCTCTCAATTTTACAATTTTACTACTTCAATAATAAGTTTTGCCTTGAGAAGAGGACTACGTCTACAAAACCTTCGTAACTGCTATGAAATTTGATCCAAATGAGGATTCCTGAGGATTGTCCATAAACATTAAAAAGGGAACAAACCAAGTGACATCATTGTACATTAGTAATTTCTTACTTTTCATGTTTATTCTATATGCAGCTGTGCACAAGCTCTCTCTCGCTCTCTCTCCGTTGTGATAACACTGCACAAAGTTGTCTCTGCTAACTTCCTTTTTATTCAGGTAAACAGGTTTACAGACTCTACTTACAAAGTTACAATTAGAGAAATTCTACTGTACCCATTATTATTTAATGACTATTAATTCTCTTTTGTAAGTGGAGCAACTGAAGAAAGGGAAGGTGGAGAAGGTGGAGCAATTGAAGAAAGGGAAGATGTGGAAAGTGAAGATCTAGACCTTACTTAAGAAGAACTTTAAGTTGTTGTCGTTGAACTATAAAACATATGTAATTGGGTTAAATATTTTTGCAATTATTGTTCTTCTTAGCTTATTGGATATGCAAGATTATGTAATTTTCAGGTGGTAATGTCAATTAAACGTTTAAAATAGCCTAATAAAACTGTTGCAATAAGCACAATGCCGTTGCCATAGGCATTCTGAATCGTTCCGATAGGTCCTGCAAACCGTTCCATAAAGTGTGACAAATTGATGCAGTAGAAATAAAACTGTTACGGTAGCGTTAAAAAATCGTCACAATAGCTGCAAATAAACGTTGCAATAGTGTACATAACCGTTGCAATAAACTATATTGTAACAGTTTCCAACCATTGTAGTAAATAATATGGTAACTGTTTATAACCGTTGCATAAACTATACGGTAATGGTTTTGACCCGTTGCTGTTGTTGAAACAAATACTCGTTGCTTCAGACATAGGGAAAACCGTTGCGATAGCCGGACCTATAGCAACGGTGTTGTTAACCGTTGCCACAACCGTTGCGGTAGATCTATTGGCACGCGAGCGGATGTGACGGTCGCCGAACCGTTACAATACCTCTATGGCAACGAGCTTTCCAATCAATTGCAACGGTTTACCAACCGTTGCCATAGGCCTATTTTCCAGTAGTGCTAATCATGCTTTTATAACTACTACCGGGTAGAAATATCGAATTTAACATCTAAAAACAGTAATATCACTCATTGAACATTTTGAGTAAAGTATGTGTTCAACAACCAGCGCATGTACACGCTCGTCACCTCGCGTACAAGGCATTTAAAGTATCACAATAATATCCTAGGGGTGAAAATCCCCCACACGAAGTTAGACAAGCCACTTACCTCAATTCCGGTACAAAACCGCTAAGAAATAACCCTCTTGCCGCGAATGTCGGCCTCCACAAGTGTAGTATCTGATAAAAATCAATAGAATCACATCAAAATAGGCCAATTTGGGCATTACCCAATCAAAATAGCTCAAAATTCACCAAAATCCACAAGTTGCCAAAACCCGACTTTCGGTACGCTTATCGAAAAATCACGAAAGTTGTATATTCGGAACCCTTGCCTCAATACGAGTCTAAGCATATAAATTTTACCAAATTCGGACTCCATTTGGCCATTCAAAACCTTGATTTTCTAAAGTTCAAGCCTAGGGCTAAATCCTCCATAATTACCCCAAATTTCTCCATTTTCATGATATAATTGCATAATATTACCAATACTAATCATAGTTTAAGTCCATAGATGATTACCTGATGATTTCCCTTGAATTTCTCTTCAAAATCGCCCAAATCGCCTCTAAAGCGGAGACCCAAAATGTGTGAAATGTTCTGAAATTTTTCTAACTTCTGATACACTTACTTACAGCGATTTTTGCTTCTGCGGAATATTTTCCGCTCCTACGAACCCGTATCCGCGACTAAAGGGTCGCTTCAGCGGTTCCAGGCCTGGCCGGCCATTTCCGCTTCTGCGAGTAAAGGGCCGCTTAAGCGGGCCCGCTTCTGCGAAGGAACTTCCGCTTCTGTAGAAACATCCGCCTCTGCGCACCATTGACCGCTTCTGCGGTCTCGCCCAAGCGGTCGAGTGTCCGTTTCTGCGGACCATGCCCATTTTCTCCCCGTCCGCTTCTGTGGTCACTGGCTCGCACCAGCGACCTCGCTTCAGCGGAATGGCTTCCGCTTCTGCGTAACCAGCCGCTCCTGCGCATCTCGTCCGCTTCTGCGGACACGCTCCTACGTCCAAAATTCCGCAGGAGCGGAAACAACAGAAGCAGGATCCCAACCTGCAATTTTTCCACAATTTTCTCCCGTTTAACCATCCGAAAACACCCCGAGGCCCCGGGACCTCATCCAAACATACCAACACATCTTAATACCTTATTCGAACTTGCTCAAATCCTCAAAACAAGTCTAACAACATCAAAACCCATAATTCGTATCGAATTCAAGCCTAAATTCCTTAAAACATTCCGAATTACACATTCGATCAAAAACCCGACCAAACGACGTCCGAATGACCTGAAATTTTGCGGACATATCCAAAATCACATAACGAAGCTACAGAAATTGTCAAAATTCCATTCCGACCCCCGGATCAAAATCTCACCTACCGTTCGGATTCGCCAAAATTTCAACCTTCGGCATTTCAAGCCTAATTGAGCTACGGACCTCCAAAATACATTCCAAACGCGCTCCCGACCCCGAAATCACCTAACGGAGCTAATGAAACCATCGGATTTCCGTTCCGAGATCGTCTTAACACTGTTCCGGCTACGGGCCATTTTCTAGCTTCAAAGCTCTTATTTAGGGACTAAGTGTCCCAAAATGCTCAAATTTTCAGAACCGACTCTCCCGGCAAACCACAATAGTAGAAATGAACTTAGGGGAACAGTTAAATTAGGGATTGGGGCATAATTTTCTAAAACGACCGGTCGGGTCGTTACAGAAACTTAAGGGCTCCGGGAATTTTTTCGACCCTCTCCTAGTGTTCCTTCATCTAATCTCGGAGTTCTTTGTTTTCGCTTTCCATTTCCTCCATCTTCCTAAGGATGGCAGTTAGCGTGCATGTTTAACCAAAATATGATAATTCGGTCAAACTTAGAATGTAAGATAAGAAATCGGGTTATTGATAATCGAGAGACCAAAAAGTATAGTAGGCTTTCATTAATAAGAATAAACAACAAAGAAAATTGTATTTCAATACGATGTCAGTAATAATTTGTGTCCTTACAGATGATGAGACTTTCTCCTTTTATAGTTGATTCTAGGTAAACGAATGATACCTAAGCTTTAATGAGACAATTATGAGTAATAAATGTCATTAAATAAGCTGTTACACAATCATTCCTATTAAATATCATTTCTCTAACGTTTCAGATATTTTAATACTTGAATTTGGACTCCTTTTTATCTTCAGATCCATGTCTTAAATGCTTTTTGATTTGTTGGCCTTAAATGTCTTGAATTGATACGAGATACGTGTCTAAACTGCTTTTCGTATCTGTTCGATTTTCTCTCTCTGTATCTTTTGTCATCAGAATTTCATCCCGCTTCGCTTTAAACAGGTACGGGACTCATAACTGAATTACGCCCCGTGCCAATTTTTTAGTTCTTCATCTCGTGTCTTTTAATTAATTATTGTCCGCTGACCCTTTGACCGATCGACGTGTCGTGCCACGTCATAAAAACTTTTACCCAATACAGATAGTCCCCCCCCCCACTTTCTTTTTATTTATCAATTAAATAATTGGGAAGTGGAAATGGTATTTTGGTTATAATCAATGCTGACGTCTCGGTTGTCTTGCTCTTTTAATGCTTCTTACACGTGTCATCTTCTGATTAGTTCTGCAACTCCACTTCCTTTTTCTAGGCTTCTTCAACCTTTCTTTTCATGAAGTGACAGTTCCCTTTAATATAGTCTTTTCATCATTATACCTCTTAGTTCGCCAGTTGCTTCCTTACACCCTTTCGATTCCTTCTTCCTCAGTTATCTTCTTCATGAAGTGATTTCTTGCTTCCTTTTACTTTTCCTTTGTTAAAATTCATCCAACAATGACATCTTCAAACCCCAACCCTATAAAGTTCCAATTCTTGACCAATTTCCTAATGCACCTACTCCGATTAGGCATAGTAGAGACAAAGGGGGAAGACTTCGAAGTTTACGATCCACACGCGGAGGCTCAACCGGTTCTGCTTCTCCTTCTCCGAGTCCAAGCATCAAAGTTCTTCCTCTAAAACCCCTTCTTCTAAAGGTAAAGAGACTTCTGACCCTTTTCAAGAACCCTTAGTTGAAGATATTGTACCAAATGATTTGTCTTTTGGGGGTGATAGAATGTCTCTTCAGAAGCAAGTTGAAAAATTGGAAAAAATTGATGCTTACACTTCTCTTATAACTGATCTTTCAATCCCAACTATTAGGAAAGATTGTAATTGGAAAGAGAGTCTTCGCCTATCAATTCCTGCTATAAATCAAAGGATTTCTTCTTTTAGAAATGGGTACTCTTTCGTTTATACCTATCCCTTTACTTGGGGATTAAAGCCCTCCATAGACCCAGTTATCCTTGATTTCTATCGCTTCTTCAATATCTGCTTAGGTCAAGTTGGTCCTTTAGTATGGAGGATTGTCGCTTGTTTGAGATTTTTATCTACCAAAGGCAAAATCGACTTCACTTTTGCTCATCTTATTCATTTATACCATCCCAACCTGATGCGTCATGGGTTTTTCACCTTAACTGTGAGGTGTAAAAAAGTTTTGGTAAACCTTGATGATGTCAATGACCGTTGGTGGTATCTTCGTTACATTTCTGTTCGCACAGTGGATTTGTTAGGTGAAATAACATTCCCTTCCCCGAGAAGTGTAACTTTGCATGTAAGCTTCTATTTACTTTACCGTGCCTATTTTTAGAGATTTTGATCTTCTCTTTAATTTCATCCCTTGCTGGTTTTTTGTAGTAATCATGGGAGATGTGGAGCCTATTCCCAACTTCCGTGACCGGGTAGATTCAATTTTAAAAATTGCTCCCAAAGAGGAAAGCACTTGGAAGTCTATTTCATCTTTACATGACTGGAAAGTGAAAACACACGGTATGTATATTTTATTTTAAATACATATTCTTTATAAAATTGAGTTCATACCCCCCTTTTTTATATCAGGGTTTGGCATGAGAGGGATGGTGCCTGAGGTAGCTTTGGCTATGCGCACTGCTGCCAACGCTTCTCTTGATTTGGACAAGACTAAAGCTGTGATAGCAAAGAGAAAAGCAATGGCACTTGATGCTGAGAATGAGGAAGAAGGTGGTACCTCGCTGATATCTAGGAAAAGAGCAAGGAGATGTGTTATTATGGAGAGTGAGATTAAAGACACTGCTGCTCGTATCTCCCCTACCGAACCTATTCTGATTGATGAAGATGTTGCACCAAGAGACCTTAGTGAATCTGTTCACTGTCTCTCTGTTGGTGATTTTGGAGGTGGAGAGCCTGGTCCTATTTTTAATGAAATTCCCTTATCTTCCTCAACTCTCATTTCTCCTATCTCTTTTATATCATCTCCAACCGTAAGTGTTTCCGCTCCTGTGTTGACTTCTTTTATTCCTTCATTTGTGGTGAGTGCTTCTATTCCCGTTCCAATGTTAGCTCCCGTGCCTACTTCTTTTGTTACTGTTTTGGCTCCCGTACCTACTTCTTCTACTCCTGCTTTGGCTACCGCACTTCCTGCTATCTTTACCTCTTCTATGACCCTCCTTCCACTTCCCCTTCCTCCTCTGTTGTGCATCCAGAAACTGGCCCGAGTAACAGAGGTATGGCTATGAGAAAAGTCACACTTGAAGTACCTACTACTCACAGCCTTTTGAGGAAGACTGGTAGTGTTGATGTTTAGCTTGAGCCTTTAATCGGAGATGTAGAGAGGAAGAAGATGCAAAGTCATAGCTACTTGACTTTGATGAATGATATAGTTCATTCGACCTTGAAGGTAACTCCTTTTAATTTGGGAACTCGCTTTCCTTTTACTTTAGGTTCTTATTTTTGTGCCTTATATTTGTAGGCTAACCTGATTGGCACTGAGCTAATGGGAAGGGTTTCTACTTTGGAAAGAAAAGCTCGGGAGTCTACAAAAGCCATTGAAGAAGCTCAGCTTGAGGCTCAAAATTGGAAGGAGCAATTTGAAAGTGCTTTAATGAGCATTGATGAGCTACGAGATAATAAAGCCCATTTGGAACAACAAAATCGTACTTTATCTACTGACTTAGGAATTTCCCAGGCCACCTTAAGTTAGGTAATAGGATAAAGATACTTTGAGTGAATCGTTGTCAAGGGCTAATGAAGAAATCAATGGGCTCAAAGCACTTATGAAGAAAAAAGAAAAATATGCTAGAGAGCTGGAACAGAGCTTGAATCAGACTCGGGTTGATTTGAAGATTTCTTCAGATAAAATTTGTGATTTGGAGAGTTCCAACACTACACTTAAGACTTCCCTTAATTCCCATCTAGCTGAGCAAGAATCAATGAAAAACTCCCTTCCTATGTGGGAAAGGGATTATGAAAACTTGGAGAAGGAATATAATTCTCTTGCGGAGAATTTTAATTATGAAGTCAATTGGGCTTTTCTAAGATCGCGTTGTGATGCTTTATTGGAGGCTACTCAAGAAAATTTTAACTTGCAATCTGAGTTAGCCAAAATCATAGATGCGATTGAAAAAAATAACCAACTTGTTGACACTCCTTCTCCTGAGCAACCAATTGATATTTCTTCTTCAGCGTGTGGAACTCCTGAAGCAACAGAGCCGTTGGATTGTGAAGCAGTTGCTAAAGCAGCTGAAGTGGTGATTCAAGTGACCGAGGGTGAATCATTTTCATCACAGTCTATGGGATTTGAGGTTCCCATGGCTACTTCTTCCCTCGATGATATTAATACTCCAAGCTTAGTTGAAACTGCTCCTATTGTAACTTTTGATGCTCCGACTCCTCCAGTAACTAATTAGAAGTGTTCCAGTCTTTTCCCCCCTTTTTATGTTTGGTGGTATAATCTTTTAGTTATTTTAAAGGATCTTTATGGTGAAGTCCCCAGTTTCCATAATGGGGCATTTGTTTAAAGACAATTATATTTCAATGACTAAGTTTTTTTTTCCTTTAGTCTTTTATGTTTAGAGGTTTTTAATTAATACCTATTTGCGTTCTATTCTTGCCTATTTTCGTGTTTAGGACTTGTGGAATAGCTTTGTATTTTTATCCTTTGAAAATGCTTTTATGACTCTTTTCATGGAACATCAATATGAAGTTTATAAAAGAGGGCCCTTTTATTTTATAGACACGTAATGAAGAAGACGTTTCAACTTCATAATGGTGTTATAATACGATGAAAGAAATAGGAATACACACGTTTTGTATGCGTCTATTGTGATAAGTTTTTATTCATAAACTTTGACTATTACATGTGTTAGAATACATCTATAACTTTCTCACAACTGTTTTTCTTGTAACAGATTTTTTATATAAAATATACAAGGTTTTTTATTGTAACATGTTTTAGCACATAACCAGCCCTATCTTTACATATTTAGAAAGGGTATGGAAGTTGTTTGCAACATTAAAGAATATTTTATGCTAAGTGATTTCATTTTCCTCGTAACACTTTGGCTATTTGCAGCTGAATCTTGATACATGGCTATTTGCAGCTGAATCTTGATACGTGGCTATTTGCAGTTGAATTTTGACCAACTTTTGCTTGAGACCCATATATTTTCTTTTCTGCACGATTGCTTGATACCCGTATCTTTTTCTCTGCACGAACCCGCATTTGTTATTATGCACGAGGCTATGTATAGTGTATACTCCCCCAAGTGTTTAAGCGTTGAAGAATGAAGCCTTGAGCACTTGTTTAGTCCTCACAATTTGGTCCTTTTCCTGAAACAGAAAATATACGGGACTCGGAGGTACAATTTTATATGAAGACTGCCTACCCCGCATATATTTCCATCAGATTAATATAACCCTAGCTCAGAATTTAAGAATATTCCATTTTTCCATGCGGGTTGTGACTCATCATTTGTCACGGGTTAGGGTTTTTGCCTAGCATCTAAAATTGTTAGTAAAACTTTAATAATTTAAAAGAAAAAGAATTTAACATGAAGATACATGACCATGTCCACTTCCTTAAAAGTAATATCTTTTTAGATGGACAGCATTCCAATGTGAAGGTAGAATTTCGCCATCCATAGTCTCTAGCTCATACGCTCTTTTCCCTGCAACGTCACGGATTCTATACGGTCCTTCCCACATTGGACTTACCTATCCTGAATTAGTAGCCTTCGTAGATTGAAACACCTTTTTGAGCACAAAGTCCCCAGTTTTGAAAAACCTGAGACGTGTTTTCCGGTTATAGTATCGTTCAATTACTTGTTTTTGAGCCGCTATCCTTATCAATGCTGCTTCTCTCCTTACTTCAATCAAATCAAGATTAACCCGTAACTCTTTGTTGTCTGAGTCTTCCATTGTTTGAATATATCCAATACTCGGTTCTCCTATTTCTATTGGAATCAAAGCTTCTGCACCATAAACCATCGAAATGGTATTTCCATCGTACTTGTTTTCGTCGTTGTTCGATACGCCCATAACACAGCTGGTAGAACTTCAGGCCAGTTGCCTATTGAATCTTGCAACCTTTTCTTTAAGTTGTTGATGATTATCTTGTTGTAGATTTTGCTTGTCCATTACCAACCGGATGATACGGTGTTGATGTTATTCTTTTGATTTGCCAACTTTGAAAGAATTCTGTGATTTGTGCTCCTATAAACTGCGGACCATTATCGCACACAATTTCCTTTGGTACCCCAAAGCGGCATATTATATTTCTCCAAAGGAATTCTTTAACTTCTTTTCTCATACCTGTTTATATGCCCTTGATTCTACCCATTTGGTGAAATAATTAGTGAGCACGAGTAGAAACTTCAGCTGTCCTTTTGCCTGAGGTAGTGGACCTACGATATCCATCCCCCATTTCATGAAGGGCCATGGTATGACCGGGTGGAATAATTCAGGTGTCCTATGCATATTGTATCCATACCTCTGACATTTGTCACATTTAGACATGAAGTCGTTTGCTTTCTCATCCATTTTAGACCTATAATATCCAGCCTGTATTAACGTTTTTACCAATGACCTACCACCCGCATTATTTCCACAATGTCCTTCATGTATTTCCCTCATTACATCCGTTTGTGAAGGTCCAAGAGACCTTGCTAAAGAACCTCCGAACATTTTTTGATAAAGATTTCCTTAATGTAAACAATAACGGGCAGCTTTCTTAAGTAATGCATCAGCCTTTGTTTTGTCATAAGGGACGGTTCCATACTGCAAAAAAGCAACAATTTCGTTCCTCCAATCCCATGTTAAATTATTAAAATTTACCTCATGCTTATCAGGTTCGAGAATGGAATGAAGTAAGTGTACAATCGAAGCATTTGCATCATTCGCTACATCTGCCATGGATGCGAGGTTAGACAAAGCATCAGAATCTGCATTTTCATCTCTTGGGATCTGCGTTACCTTCCAAGTTTCGAATTGTCTTACCAATTCTTGTACCTTTTCGAGGTATTCCTGTATTCTTGTTTCCGCGGCTACGTAAGTCCCCAGTATTTGATTTACTACTAGCTGAGAATTACTTTTGATTATAATTTGTTTGATGTCGAGTTCAAGTGCCAATTCACAACCTGTAATCACAGCTTCATACTTTGCTTCATCATCAGTTATAGGGTGACATTTTATAGCCTGTATAATTGTTTCACCTGTAGGTGGTATAAGAACAATTCCTAAGCCTGCCCCATTTACATTAGATGAATGATCAGTAAATAATGTCCAAATCCCCGGGTTTGCACCATTAAAAACTTGTAACTCTCTTTCTGCCTCTAAATGCATTTCTTGACTAAAATCAGCTACGAAATCGGCGAGTACTTGGACTTGATAGCAGTTCTAGGTTGATATATTATTTCATATTCACTTAATTCTATAGCCCATTTTGCTAATCTACCTGACAATTCATGTTTATGCACAATATTTTGTAATGGGAAAGCTGTAACTACAATAATAGGATGACACTGAAAATAAGGCCTTAGTTTCCAAGATGCCATAATTAAAGCTAATGCTAACTTTTCCAGTTGCGGATAACTTGTTTCAGCATCTAGCAAAGTCTTACTTACACAATAAATAGGAGATTGTTTACCTTGGTCCTCACGAACTAAAACAGCACTTACCGCTACTTCTGAATTTGCCAAGTAAATGAGTAGCTTTTTGCCTTCTTTTGGTTTTGCCAATAGAGGGGGATTTGACAAATAGATTTTCAAATCTTTAAGGGCTCATTGGCAATCTTCATTCCACTCGAAATAATCCTTCTTCTTAAGTGCCGAGAAAAAATTGAAGCATTTTTCTGAAGATTTAGAAAAAAATCTCCCTAGGGCCGTGATTCTTCCAGTCAATCTTTGAACCTCCTTTTTTATTTGTAAGGATATCGGGTATTTCTTCGATTGCTTTAATCTAAGAAGGATTTACCTCAATACCATGGTTAGAAACAAGAAAACCCAAAAAATTACCTGAGGCTACTCCAAATGCGCATTTTTCTGGGTTGAGTTTCATATTATATTTACGCAAAATTTTAAATGTAACATATATATGAGAAATACGATCACTAGAATGCTGGGTTTTGACAAGCATATCGTCTATATATACCTCCATACTTTTTCCTAAATGTTCTTGAAATATTTTAGTGACTAACCTTTGATAGGTTGCTCCAGCATTTTTTAGACCACAGAGCATTACTTTATAATAGTAAGTCCCCAAGTCTGTGATGAAGAAGTCTTTTCTTCATCACTAGGGTGCATTTTAATTTGGTTGTACCCCAAATATGCATCTAAAAAACTTAAAAGTTCATGACCTGCAGTTGCATATATCATTTGATCTATATGGGGTAAAGGAAAAGAATCTTTCGGGCAAGCTTTATTAAGATCTGTATAATCCACACAAACCCGCCACTTACCATTCTTCTTAGGTACGACCACCGTGTTGGCTAACCAATCAGGATATTTTACCTCGCGGATTGACCCAATTTCTAGTAATTTTTGAAACTCATCTTGAATTACTTGATTCTTGAAAGCTCTTTGCTTTCTTTTCTTCTGCTTGATTGGAACAAAAGGCGGATCCACGTTGAGTTTATGAGTCATTACCCCTAGTGGTATACCTGTCATATCAGCATGGGACTAAGCAAAACAGTCTACATTAGTTTTAAAAAATTCAATTAACATACCTCGCATGTCTGGCTTTAGATTAACCCCTATGTAAAATTTTCTTTCAGGCCATTGCTCAAATAATACTACTACTTCGAGCTCCTATATTGTCATTTTGATGTTTTCATTTTCTTCGGGTTCCTGAATTACATCAGGTCTCGAGTCCAAGTCCATTTTTTCAGTTGAAGTTTGATTGCTGATGCCTCCAACTGTTCCCTGTAATTGCTATTTTTATTTACCTACGGTACTCGTATCTGCCACAGCATTGATACTCCCAGCTGTTTGTTGACCCCCTCGAATTGGACATATACCCCAGGGTGATGGAAACTTGATAACTTGATGCAAAGTTGATGGGACAGCGTCGATATCATGGATCCATGGTCTCCCCATAATTAGGTTGTCGGCCATTTCCATCTCAACTACCTGAAATTTAGTTTCTTTAGTAACACCTGCAGCACAAGTTGTTAGAATTACTTCACCTTTCGTTATCATGCTTGAATTGTCGAAGCCTGACAACGTATGTGCTTTGGGTATCATTTTATCTTCAGCTTGCATTTCCCGCAGCACCCTTAGTAAAATGATGTTGACAGAACTTCCTAGATCAATTAAAACTCGTTTTACATTGGTGTCGTGTACAAGTAAGGATATAACCAGTGCATCATTGTGAGGAGTAATTATTCCTTCTGTATCTGCATCATCAAAACTCATGCTTTCATGCTCTAAGGTTTGGCGTACTCGCTTCCCGTGTGTAATCACCATTTTAGAAATCTTATTTGAAGTTGTGTATGTTACTCCGTAGATATCCTCTCCTCCATTGATGACATTCACTGTTCTTTTTGGTGATGGTGGTTTTGGTGGTTCTTGTCTGTTTTTCATGTAAGCCTGTTTTCCTTTCTCACTAAATTACTCAGTGAGATAGCCCCGTTTCAATAGATGGTCTATTTCACTCTGTAGAAATCGGCATTCTGCAGTGTTATGCCCGTGATCATTATGAAACTCACACCAATGATCTGGATTGCGTTTGTTTGGATTTGAACGCATCTCCTTCGGCCACGGTACCTTATCTCCCATGCTTCGCAAAACAGCTATGAGCTCGGAGGTGGTGACATTGAAATTGTACCCACCAAATCTTGCCTTCAAACTTCCATCATCATCACACGGCTCCTGCCTGTTTATATCATTTCTGAATCTTAAGAAAGAACCCGATTCCATGTTTCTTGATTTTTGATCATATCGTTGATTTTCTTGTTTTGTTCGTGAATCCTTTCTTGCAGGGCCAAAATATGGATCATATATGTTCTTACCTGATCTTTTTTCTGCGTCGGGCCTTCTGGATCTACTCCTTTCCTCGTGATGATGTTGTGGCACGGGATCTTCTTCAATTCTAAGTTTTGTATTGTACCGGTTGTAAACATCGTTCCAAGTGGTTGCAGGAAATTCATGAAGGCTTTCTTTAAGCTTTCTCGTGGCTTCTGAACTTTTGTCATTCAAATTACTTGCAAAAGCTATTGCAGCCTAATTATCTGGTACCCGAGGTAAAGTCATTCATTCACGTTGAAATCTATCAACAAAATCTCTGAGTAACTCTGTGTCTGTTTGTTTAATCTTGAAGATGTCCTCCATTCTTTTTTCAACCTTTTGTGCTCCTAAGTGCACTTTTATGAAAGAATCTTCAAGCTCGGCAAAAGAATTAATAGAATTTTCAGGTAAGAGAGAATACCGGGTTATTGCACCCTTTGTGAGTGTTTCTCCAAATTTTTTTATCAATACGGACTCAATTTCCTGCTTGGTTAAATCATTCCCTTTGACACCTGTAGTAAATGTCGTCACATGATCTCGTGGGCCGGTTGTACAGTCATATTTTGAAATATCATGCATTTTAAACTTCTTGGGGATAGGAAGAGGAGCTGTACTTGGTTTCCAAGGTTGCTAAGAATATTTATCCGCATCTATCCCTTTGATTATTAGAGGAACACCTGGTATTTGCTCAATCCGCTCGCTTTGCTCCTTGAGTTGTGCCTGCAAGGTTAGTACCAAATTTTGTAAATTAGAGTTATTTGCATTACATGTATCCATTTCTCGTGGTTCACTGGGGCATCCTTCGTTTGTGTTATCAAGGCCAGAACGAGGATTTTCCAATGTATTGTTATTAGGGGAAAGATTGAGTGGCGCAGCATGTAACCGGCTAACTAACGCTTGAAGAGCTTGGTTAACCCGTGCATCAATTATTCTTTGCAGAGCTTGTTTTGTCCCCTCAACATGTTTTGATTGCCCTTGTTCATAGCATGTGATATTGGTGCATGAGTATCTTCACGAGATTGGCGTGGAGAAATTTGGGGAGAAGGAATTACATCAATATTGTGTAAATTCCCTTGTGTTTGGTTTTCAACAGCATTGTTATTGTTGTTGTTGGTGTTTGACATAATGTTAAAAATGGGTAGAATGTGAGTTGTAAGAATAGATTATCAGATTCCTGGTAACGGAACCATTTTGTTTAACCAAAATATGATAATTCGGTAAAACTTAGAATGTAATATAAGAAATCAGGTTACTGATAATCAAGAGACCAAAAAGTATAGTAGGCTTACGTTAATAAGAATAAACAGCAAAGAAAATTGTATTTCAATACGATGTCAGTAATAATTCATGTCCTTACAGATGATGAGACTTTCTCCTTTTATAGTTGATTCTAGGTAAAGGAATGATACCTAAGCTTTAATGAGACAATTATGAGTAATAAATGTCATTAAATAAGCCGTTACACAATCATTCCTATTAAATATCATTTCTCTAACGTTTCAGATATATTAATACTTGAATTTGGACTCATTTTTGTCTTCAGATCCATGTCTTAAATGCTTTTTGATCCGTTGGCCTTAAATGTCTTGAATTGATACGAGATACGTGTCTAAACTGCTTTTCGTATCTGTTCGATTTTTTCTCTCCGTATCTTTTATCATCAGAATTGCATCCCGCTTCGCTTTAAACAGGTACGGGGCTCGTAACTGAATTACGCCTCGTGCCGATTTTTTGGTTCTTCTTCTCGTGTCTTTCAATTAATTATTGTTCGCTGACTCTTGGACCGATCCACGTGTCGTGCCTTGTCATAAAAACGTTTTTCCAATATAGTGCCATCATCGGTTTGTGCCTCGAAGGGTTGGTTGTTTACTCGTGTCTCCTCATGTTCACTCGTGGCAGTGATGATACTTATCGTCGGTACTGACCTTATGTTGCCTTGTGGTGGTTTCTCGACCAAGCCGCTCAAGATGCTTGTCAGCCATTCTTCCAGTAGTTTTTTGACCATCGAGGGTGCTTCCTTGACAGCAGATGTGGAAGCTCCTTTGTCATGCAAGATCGTTGGATCTTCAGAGGGGGAAGGTGAGATCTCTGCACCTGGTGCGGTGCCGGAGGTTGTGTTGATGATAGCATCGTTGCTGACCTCACTGAGAGGACAAAGAAGGTTGGTTGTGAACCCCATTATTGCTTTGGATCTGGCATCATTTTCGGCCATTTTTTATTTTCGTGCGATGTAGAGGGAGATGGTTGGCTGATCTCTAGGTGGATAGTATGATTTTGATTCTCGAAATCCCCACATACGGCGCCAAATTATTTGGCTCAAAAGTTAGTTGTTACTTTATAAGCTTAAAAGGATAGAAAATGGGTAAATCGTAACCAAATATAGTGAACCTAGATGTGAGATCAATGTAGTTGTGATATAGAAGATATTGCAAAAAATGAAGAATTTTAAGAACAGTTGCTTATCGAAGTCAAGAAAATAGAGAAAGAATGAGAGAGTTGTATTATTAGATAATAACACTTGGTCTTTTACAACGGGAAAACCTCTTTATATAGAAATGAGTCTCCTTTAAAATAATTAAAAAAAAATATCGGAGCATAGTCGACGTCCTCTTAATGGGGACGCCCGAGCGCGAGTGATGTCGCTCGCATCCTTACGTCCAAACCATACTCCTGTTATAAGGAGTATATGAAAGGAGTTACCCTCTTGCCATAGAGATGTGAAGGGTTATATTTGGCCTCATACAATACTCTTATTGCTGATCTCTTGTATTATATAGTATATTTTATCAATTTCATTTTAAAAGTATCATATAACTAGAAAAATATTTTTAATATAATAAGAATCAAGATAAAAAGAGGAACAAATACAACAACTTTATGACGGTTATCATATGGTTAATATCAGAGGCGGAGTTGGAATTAAAAATTTATCGGTTCGGATTTCTAATGGTTTTAAGTTAATAGATTCTAAATTAATAATTTGTAATATATATTTAATGAATTTTTAAAGACAAATATAAGATTCGAATCAAAATTATCGGGTTCGAACAAACTCGCTCCCAATACTTTAACTCCACCCCTGTTAATATTTAAAAGCTCTATTATATCTGCGTACTCTTATATTCGTATTGACTATATTAAGAGCTAGCTATAAAATAAATAAATAAACTAAAACTAACACCACTTTAGAGTTTTCATGATTCTATAAAATGGTATTATGCTAAACAAATTACCAAAATTTAACACCGGTAGTAAGAAGGTTAACTAAAATGCCTATGCAAGTAATTTACAACATTTATTTTAAATCTTTTTTGCCTGTCATAATAAACTAATGATTCTTCAATTATAAGTACAGATCTCCTTTTCAACTAATCTTTTAGACGTCTAAAACACACAAAAACGGATCTCATCATTTGTCTACGATGTTCGTTTTTTGGGTGCGATTTAAAGGTGAATACTTTTATTTTTATCATTATATATTAATCTTTTTGACTTAATTGAATTAATTCTAATAATGTCGGGAGGGTCCCATGACAAGTTTAAATTGTATACATCGTCTATATAAGGAATTTTCATACCATTAGATCACGTATATATGTTGCGAATAACTTGTCTTATTATTAATATTATAACTCCATCTTTTTAAAGCTTAGATATAAATATTTTTTAGCTGACATGATAGTTTATTACTGGCGATATATATAACTTAAACTCTATTTTAATGTGTTTAATCTGAAATCCTAGTTGAAGGTGGAAAAATATCTCCAGAAGACTCAAGAATATATGAATTATGGAAAATTGAACAAAAGTGATATTCAGTGTTGTAAAAACTATTAGGGTATCAAATTACTAAGTCATACCATGAAAGTTTGGGAGAGGATGGTGGTGTCACGCCCCAAAACGAGGGACATGACCGGCGCCTGACCGAGTAGCCCCAGTCAAGCGGACCTGGGTGCCTTTATATCCCACGCGTTACCCCTGTGACGATTATTACTCATAAACCAAAGATCTAACCAATTATAACTGATTTCACAATATACAAACATAACCATATGATTGATTTACTAACAAGTTCACAATTTACATTTACAACGCCCGACATACATATACATAGGCCACAACCCCACAGTTTACACGTCTACGGAGCCTCTAGGATACAAAAGGAAATACAATACTTGCCGGCAACAAGGCTCCGGCTATACCTTACAAAATCCAAGATAAAGTCTGAAATAAAAGTGGCATGAGCCACACAGGGCCCCAAGAAAGAAAGGGGCTCACCAAAACGGGCAGTGGAAGATGAAGAATACTACTGCCGACGAGCTGAAGTAGAAGTGCCTGCTACTGATCCACCTACAATCATAACACGAATGTAGCGCCTCCGGCAAAAGGGACGTCAGTACACTAGAATTGTACTGGTATATATGGACAAACTTTGTCCTAAGTAAACTCAAGCCATTAAATTACATCAAGAATTAATTAAGCCAGCCAACCATGTTTTCGACATTTTCCTCATTTCAGATAATTCCCAACACAAAGCATATTCTAAGATCAACAAATAGAACAATAACCAATCAATCACGTAAAACACAAGTAGTCAAACAAAGGGGCAATCAGTGCCCCACAGGTTGCAAACTCTCCTGTTGTCTCCTTTCACAATTTCACATTATTGATTTTCATATCAATTTTCAATAGTGATTTCGATCGCTTTATCCTTATTACCCCTGACCACCCTTATTACCTCGGCCACCCTTATCACCCCAACCCACACCTTATTTCCCCATGTTGCGGTGCGCAACCCGATCCCACCTTACAATTTAAAACCCAACAATTTCAAACAGCAGATAAGGCACTACACACAATTTCAACAAGTTCAAATAAGCAACTTACAAGTTGGTTCATGTTCTCAAATACTTTTCAAACCAATATCACAACCAAGTTACAATGTTTCCATAATCAAGAATATTCACACAAGTATGTTCAACAATTTTCCACAATTCAAGTGTTTCATCTCTTTTCACAATAAACCAATTCTCAAGTGTTTCGTTCCTTTTCCACAAGGTGACATATAGGCCATCATAACCATTATTCACAATTCTTTACCCAATTCAACTCTCATTTACCTTTCGGTTCATATTCCATACCACATCACTCATAGTTCAACAGCAACTTTGAATATTCAACAACAACATCAAGAATTTCACACAATTTGTCAAATTAACATGAACCAAACAAATTTCACACATATAGGCGATTTCACAAGAATCAAAATTAGCCATACATACCCGGTGTCGAATTTTCTTCCTTTAACCTCTTACTTTATGCTTACCCAAGATATCCTACTCTTGCCAACCTTGTTCTTGAAGACTCTTACTTCTACTCACTTCTTTTTACTAAAAATCAAGTTCAATAATCATGCATGAGTGTAAAATTCCATTTTCAAAATCTATTATATGCAAACCTCTCTTTACCCATTTTAAAACTGAAAATTTGAGAAAATAGCTAGGGTTTTTACCTTGAAAAGATTGGGGAAGTTGAATCCTTGCCCTAGGATCCCTTGGAACTAAGTGGTTGGAACAATCTTTGAAGATGAAGAACTTCTCTCTCTAAAACCCCTCTCTTCTCTCTCTAATTTTGGTAAGATGATATGAGATAATGAGGGTAAAAGGTGTTATATTAAAGAAGAGATTGGGTAATGTTACCAAATCTGGGCCGGGGTCAATTCTGCGGTGCACTTTGCGACCGCAGAATCAACATGCGGTCCGCATAGTGACCGCGGAATGGCCTCAAAAATTACTCAAGGTCTGCTATAGAATGCGACCAATATGCGGTCCGCATTCTTGATCTGCGGTCGCAAAGTGCACCGCAGATTCATTATGCGATCGCATATCGACCGCATTTTCAACATGATTTTTGGGAGACATCTGTTAAGTTCTGCGGCAAGAATGCGGTCCACATAGCAGATTTGCGGTCGCATTCTTGACCGCAGAATTGACACTTTTCGGAAAAATTAATTCTCTACATTTTTGAAACTTAAATCACTGCCAAGGGTCCGAACCGCGGCGAGCTTGCGAGCCGCGAAGAATTCTACGCATTCCTAACACATTATTCGGACCATGACACCATAGCTACTAGGTTTTATGCACAAAACTTTTACGGGGCCTTACATCCTCCCCCCTTAAGATCATTCGTCCTCGAATGAGGAATTTGAAAATGAGTTGGTTTTGAAAGACATGATATGCAAACTATCAAAATTTTGACTATCTCTTATATTTTAGAAAAATTTCGCCAGAGCTTCCTTTGTATTATGGACATATCCACCTGTCAGAGAGCCCCCGAAACACACTACCAAACAACAATACATTTCTTACCTCGACGACTGCACATATTTTATCACATTGTTACAATTGCACATAAACTAGTCACTTCAATGAGTTCTTACCTTATTCAACCATTTTAACACACCATGTACACACAAACAACCATTACCAATCTACACTTACTATTAGTTGTTTATTTAACACACGAATCTTTATAAGGCTTCCGTTTATCAAGAAAGGTTCAAATGACCCAAGGTAATAACACATTCAACTCATTACAAAATGAAGGAGACTTTACTAATACTAAGAGGGAAACACCTTGGACAAGATGACAGTTACTAGGAGTAGAAGGGTTACCTAATTTCTTCTAAGCTTGATCAAACAAATGGGGGTACTTTTCCTTCATCTCTTTCTCTGCTTCCCACGTGGCTTCCTCAACTTGTTGACTTCGCCACAATACTTTAACGGATGCGACTTCCTTATTCCTCAACTTACGGACTTGCCTATCAAGAATGAAAACTGGAATTTCTTCATATGACAAATCTTCATTAACCTCAATGGCCTCGACTGGCATGATTGCGGATGGATTTCCAATCACTTTCTTCAACATGGACACATGGAATACCGGGTGCACTGATGACATCTCAGGAGGCAACTCTAGCCTATAAGCAACTTGACCAATCCTTTGAACGATCCGATATGGCCCGACGTACCTAGGACTCAATTTCCCTTTCTTTCCGAATCGCATGACTCCCTTCATAGGAGATACTCTCAAGAACACCCAATCATCGACTTGAAACTCCAAATCCCTTCGGCGAACGTCTGCATAGGATTTTTGACGACTCTGTGCTATTTTCATTCTCTCATGAATAACCTTGACCTTTTCCATAGCTTCGTACACCATATCTAGCCCTAGCAATTCCGCTTCACCTACCTCAAACCACCCGATTGGCGACCTACATCTTCTCCCGTACAATGCCTCAAACGGGGCCATCTGAATGCTAGCATGATAGCTGTTATTGTAAGCAAATTCTATCAGTGGCAAGTGTTCATCCCAATTACCTTTGAAGTCTAAGACACAAGCCCGCAACATATCTTCGAGCGTCTGAATAGTCCGCTCGGCCTGACCGTCGGTCTGCGGATGGAAAGCTGTGCTGAGATTCACCTGAGTTCCCAAACCTTGCTGAAACTTCTTCCAAAAATTTGCTGTGAACTGAGCCCCACAATCTGAGATAATAGAAAGTGGAGTGCCATGAAGCCTTACTATCTCCTTGATGTAAAACCTTGCATATTGCTCCGCAGTATCAGTGGACTTGACTGGCAGGAAGTGAGCTGATTTGGTGAGACGATCCACTATCACCCATATTGAGTCGAAATTACGCTGAGTGCGAGGTAACCCCACCACGAAATCCATATTGATCATTTCCCATTTCCAGCTTGGTATTTTTATAAGCTGAGTTAATCCACCTGGGCCGTTGATGCTCGGCCTTCACTTGCTGGCAGTTCGGACATCTAGCTACAAAGCTTGCCACATCCCTTTTCATACCGTTCCACCAATAAATCTCCTTAAGATCATGATACATTTTTGTGGAACCAGGGTGCACCGAATACCTGGAAATATGAGCTTCTGCCATCACTTTTTCCCGAAGCTCGTTCATATCTGGAACACATAAACTACCTTGACACCGCAATACACCATCCTCGCTGCTGAGTACAAATGCCGAGATCTTGTCATTCATAACCGCTTCCTTTACCCGAACCAATGCTGGATCCATGACTGTTTTTCCTTGATTTCCGTGACCAATGATGATTCTGCTCCATTATGCACCAAAACATTCCCCTCATCTGACGCCGAGATACGAACCCCCAAACTGGCTAATTGGCAAACCTCTCGAGCCAGGAGTCTCTGATTCACACCCAAATGAGCCAAACTACCCATGGATTTTCGACTAAGAGCGTCGGCTACCACATTTGCCTTCCCTGGATGGTACAATATGTTCATATCATAGTCCTTGAGCAATTCTAACCACCGCCGCTGTCTCAGATTTAGCTCCTTCTGCTTGAACAAATACTGGAGGCTCTTGTGGTCTGAAAACACATCTACATGAACTCCATAAAGATAGTGCCGCCATATTTTCAAAGCAAACACAACAGCCGCAAGCTCCAAATCATGCGTCGGATAATTCTTCTCGTGATTCTTGAGTTGCCTGGAAGCGTAAGATATGACTTTCCCGTGCTGCATCAATACACATCCCAAACCAACCCTGGAGGCATCACAATAAACCACAAATCCCTCTGTGCCTTCTGGCAAGGCCAATACTGGTGCCGAGGTCAATCTTGACTTCAATTCTTGGAAACCTTTCTCACATGTATCGGACCACTGGAACTTAACTGCCTTCTGCGTCAGTTTTGTCAAGGGGGATGCGAGGGTTGAGAATCCCTCTACAAACCTTCGATAGTACCCTGCCAGACCCAAAAAGCTACGAATCTCTGTCGGGGTCGTGGGTCTAGGCCAATCTTTCACTGCCACAATCTTCTGAGGATCCACCTGAATCCCCTCACCGGAAATAACATGCCCTAGAAAGGCTACGGACTCCAACCAAAACTCACATTTTGAGAACTTGGCATACAATTGATGCTGAAGAAGGGTCTACAATGCTGCTCTGAGGTGAACGGCATGATCTTCCCTGCTCCGAGAGTAGATGAGGATGTCGTCAATGAATACAATTACAAAGGAATCTAGGAATGGCTTGAAAACCCGATTCATAAGGTCCATGAAAGCCGCTGGGGCATTGGTTAGCCCAAAAGACATGACCAAAAACTCGAAGTGACCATAACGAGTTCTGGAAGACGGTCCTAGGAATGTCCTGCTCTCTGATCTTCAATTGGTGGTAGCATGACAGTAGATCAATTTTAGAGAAAAACTTTGGTCCTTGCAATTGGTCAAACGGATCATCCACTCGAGGCAAAGGATATTTATTCTTGATGGTGACTTTGTTGAGCTACCGATAATCAATACACATTCGAAGTGATCCATCCTTCTTTTTGACAAAAAAAAAATGGAGCACCCCACGGCGACACACTCGGTCGTATGAACCCTTTCTCTAATAAATCCCTCACCTGCTCCTTTAACTCCCTTAACTCTGCTGGCGCCATTCTGTATGGTGGAATGGATATTGGCTGAGTATCCGGCAATACATCGATCCCAAAATCAATCTCCCTATCCGGCGGAATGCCTGGAAGCTCATCCGGAAACACTTCAGGAAATTCATTCACAATTGGCACGGACTCGAGGGTAGGCACCTCTGAGGTGGTGTCCGTTACCCGAACCAAGTGATAGATATACCCCTTCTTAATCATCTTTGAAGCCTTAAGGTAGGAAATACACCTACCCCTTGGCACTACACCATTTCCTCTTCATTCAATAACTGGCTCGTTATGGAACTCAAGCCTCAAAACTCTCGTCCGACAGTCAAGCTTGGCAAAGCACGAATAGAGCCAATCTATCCCCATAATTACATCAAAATCTACCATCCCAAGTTCAATAAGATCGGCTGTGGTATCACGACCGCCCACCTTAACAACATAATTCCTATAAACTCGTGAGGCTGTAATAGAATAACCAACCGGAGTCGACACAGAGAACGGCTCATGAAGCTGTTTGGGTTCTACCCCAAAACTCGAAGCAATGAATGGAGTAACATAAGACAACGAGGACCCCGGATCAATAAGGGCATATCAATCAATAGTCTGAACAGACAGGATACCTGTAACAACATCTGGAGAAGCCTCGGCATTCTGGCGGCCACTCAATGCATAGAATCGGCTAGGTCCACCCCTACCATGAGCTCCACCCCTAGCTGCACCACGTCCTGCTAATGCTGGAGGACGCGTTGATGATGTAGCAGCTGAAGAACCAGACGACTGAGCAGATCCCCCACCCATACCCTGACCGGGTGCACGACAGTCCCGCTGAATGTGACCTCTCACCCCGCACCTGAAGCATATCGGGATATCGAGGTAGCAGGTCTCCGTATGAAATCTCCCACACTTGGGGCATGTAGGTCTCCCATGTTGCTGGGACCTCATTCCCGGACGACCAGACTACCGAGACCTCCTGCTGTCTGAGTCTCGAATGACTACCCAGCTGATGACTGTGCATAGATTGTGGTGCAATCGCTGAGGACTGGGCGTATGACTGGGATGGCCCTGATGACCCTCTCCCTGAAAGTGATCTCCCAAAATGACCCATTGACCGGTCCTGCTGCTACTCTCTCTTTCTGGACGGATCTTTAATTTCCTGGCCTCTGTGGCCTGAGCAAACCCCACGATCCTCCTATAGTTCATATCTGAGTGCAAAGCTGCTGTGGCGGCCTCATTAACTACCAAAGGGCTAAGGCCCTGAACAAACCGTCGAACCCGGGCATCCATAGTTGACACTAAATACGAACTCCATATGATACTCCCATACACTCATACTGGCCTGTTTGAGAACCTCGAACTCGGTGGCACGGGCTGCCATTGCCTCAGCAGGCAAGAAGTGGTCCATGAATACATCCACGAACTCATCCCATATGGCCGGAGGGCTCCCTTCCTCACGGGAATCCTCCCACATTTCGAACCATGAACGTGCCACTCCTTTCAGCCTGTAAGAGGCCAACTCTACCCCATCTATATCTGTAGCCTTCATCACTCTAAGGGTCTTGTATATCTCATCAAGGAAGTCCTGTGGGTCAGCCTCTGGATCGGTACCTGAGAATTCTGGAGGGACCAACCGCAAGAACTGGTGGACTCTGGAGCCGGAGGAATCTCCCTGTCCGCTGGAGGATGCAAGGGCATCATGGGATCTCTGGGCCTGGGCGGCCACTAACTGTGTTAACATATGAATGGCTCCCCTAAGATCCTCATTAGAAATACCAGAACTACAAGCTGGAACTGTATCAGAGTCAGGAACACTGGCAGGAGGGATGGTGGCATCCTCTGCCGTAACTGGAATAGGGACACTTGGGTTTTGAAACGATGGGCCAGGCAAATTCAGGACTGGTGGGTCATTCTCGCTCACGGCATCGGGTACATGATTAGCAGCCGAACTCGTGCCGGCATTGGCCCCAAGGCCGAGTCTAGCCTTCTTCTTAGGCGCCATATTCTGAAAATTTGGGAACAAGGCGCGAATTAGACACAAATATTTCCATATTGCACGTTACCGCACGATATAGATTAACAAAGAAATAGGTAAATTCCTAAATGCTCGTGTAGCCCCCTACTTATATGATGTGGTCGACAACACACCTATAAGAAGGGCACTACTAGACATGGCTCCGAGACATCCTAGGACACTTTAGAAACCTTAGGCTCTGATACCAAGTTTGTCACGCCCCAAAACGAGGGACATGACCGGCGCCTGACCGAGTAGCCCCAGTCAAGCGGACCTGGGTGCCTTTATATCTCACGCGTTACCCCTGTGATGATTATTACTCATAAACCAAAGATCTAACCAATTATAACTTATTTCACAATATACAAACATAACCATATGATTGATTTACTAACAAGTTCAGAATTTACATTTACAATGCCCGACATACATATACATAGGCCACAACCCCACAGTTTACACGTCTACGGAGCCTCTAGGATACAAAAGGAAATACAATACTTGCCGGCAATAAGGCTCGGGCTATACCTTACAAAATCCAAGATAAAGTCTGAAATAAAAGTGGCATGAGCCACACAGGGCCCCGAGAAAGAAAGGGGCTCACCAAAACGGGCAGTGGAAGATGAAGAATACTACTGCCGACGAACTGAAGTAGAAGTGCCTCTGTGATGACCCGGCCCGTCGTCACGGGAATTACCACCCCGTTATGTTGTAAATACATGTTTTATGATTTTATATCAGTGTTAGAGTCTATCGGGTGAGTTAGGAGTGAATTGGATTGAAAATGAGGCATATAGCCTTTTTGAAGGAGACTTGAATAAGAAAAGTCAACCCGGAGTTGACTATTTGGTTATAGGGCTCGAAATCAGGTTCTGATGATTCGGTTAGTTCCGGGAGGTGATTTGTGACTTAAGGGAGCGATCGGAATTGAATTTGGAGGCCCGGTGTAGTTTTAGGCTTGAATTGGCTAAGGTTGAATTTTGGCGAAATCCGAACGGTAGGTGAGATTTTGATCCGACAGTTGCAGTAGCTTCGTTAGGTGATTTTGGATGTGCCTGCAAAATTTCAGGCCATTCGGGCGTCGTTTGGTCGGGTTTTTGATCGAATGTGTAATTCGGAAAGTTTTAAGAAATTTAGGCTTGAATCCGTGTGTAATTGGTGATTTTGATGTTTAGGATGGTGTTTTTATGATTGGAACAAGTTCGTATCGTGTTTTGGGGTATGTTGGTGGTTTTCGTTGGGGTCCCGGGGCCTCGGGATGAATTCGGGGGTCCAAACGGACCATTTTGTGCCAAATGCACTGCTGTTTCTGCTGCAATTAGTGCAGCAGAATTTTACCCTTCGCGATCGCAGAGATAGGGACGCGATCGCGTAAGGTCAAGAACAGAAGCAACGCGATCGCGGGAGCACGGACGCGATCGCGTAGTGTTATCCGGGTGGTCATCGCGATCGTATGAGCATCTACGCGATCGCGTAGAAGAGAAATGGGGTCCAGGGAAAAATGTGCTACGCGATCGCAGGAATAGGGACGCGATCGCGTGAGGCCAGATGGTTGTACATCGCGATCGCGTGAGGAGGATCGCGATCGCGTGAGGGCGAAATGTTGAGCATCGCGATCGCGTGAGTAGAGTCGCGATCGCGTAGAGCAAATAGGTCTGGCAGTGAAGTTAAGTTCAGAACAGAACCAGTCGCGGGTTCTTATACCCAAAACGCCATTTTTGAGTTCTAGAGAGAGAAACTCACGGGAATTGCTGGTAATTCATCGGGGATTCGTTGGAGGCAAGTTTTGTGGCTTAATTACATTATTTTAACATGAAATCATGGGTTAAATTTCTGTAAATGGAAGATTAAAGGTGGGTTTGAGCCCTAGGCCTAAATTTAAGAAAAACACAGATTTGAGTGGGCAAATGGAGTCCGATTTTGGTAAATTTTATATGGCTAGACTCGTATCGAGATGAGGATTCCGAATATGTGATTTTTGTAATTTTTCGACAAGTGTACCAAAAGTCGGGTTTTGACAACTTGTGGGTTTTGATATAAATTGGGTTGTTTCGAATGAATTTCGTGAAATTAGCATATATTGATGCATTCTCTATGATTTTGAGCAGATTTGGCATCCGAGGAGATTGATTTGCGAGGCAAGCGCAAGGCGGATTGAAGCTTCTACCGGTTCGAGGTGAGTGGTAGTAGTAAACAATGTACTGAGGGTTTGAAACCCCGTACTAGCACTTCACAGTGCTATATTGAGATGAGACACGCGTTCTATAACGGGCGTGGTGACATTGTGATAGGGGGTTCGGACTTAGTCCTTCCCGGCTAATAGAATACTGTGTTGTATGACTGTTACTGAGACTATAACTGTACAATTGGGCTAATAGCCATGTTTGGGGCCTTGTGCCGATCCGTAGAGTATTAGGGAACCTATAGAGCTAGGTGACCCTTATATCGTGATTGGAAACATACACTCAGCCGTAGCTCTAGCTGTATAGCATAATATGAGCCCGTACTAGATGTATACATTGAGAGAGATTATCTTGGGTGGAATTCCCTGTTCTAGCTGAGTGGGCCTGAAAGGCCAAGTTTATATTGACTGAGACAGGGTCTAGGACCCACTGTGATATATTATATTGGGCCTGAGAGGCCAAGCATATATTGACTGGGATAGGGTCGAGGACCCATTATGAGCTATTATATATATATACCTACATTGGATCGGGCTGCACGCCGCAGCAGTATATATATTGGATCGGACTGCACGCCGCAGTAATATACATGTAATATACATATAATATACATGTGGGACGGACTGCACACCGTAGTATTATTGCGCTTGGGCTGTAGGAGCCCCTTCGGAGTCTGAGTCTGCACACATTCTCAGTGAGCGCTGGTGTATATCATGGGATCGGGCTACACGCCGTAGCAGTATAGTTATATATGTATAGATATATATTGGATCGGACTGCACGCCGCAGTGTATATGTATGGATCGGGCTGCACACCGCAGTATCATAGCACTTGGGCCTAGGGAGCCCCTCCGAAGTCTGTCGACGTTAAATGGAGCGGGTTGCGCGCCGCAGCGGTATATGTAATGGAGCGGGCTGCACGCCGCAGCATTATACTTAATCATACCCTACTATCTACTTAAATACTTATACATTATAGACATAAGTATGTGTCTTTATATGTTGAGATGGCCGTACACCGTAGGGGTACGAGTAGTGGTTGGTTCAGTGTGGAATCTTGTAGAGATAAACGTAGATTTGAGGTTGGAGTACTACTATAGTGATGACGTACCTGTGAGGGTTGCCTTAGAACTGCTAAGTGATAGCACAGGATTTCTTACCTTCAGTTATTATTTATTATTGTTACTCACCGAGTTGAAATATACTCACCCCACTCCCCTGCACTTTCTGTGCAGATCCACAGGTGTCCGAGAGCAATTGAGACATTTTAGCTGCTGATCCTTGTCTACTTTGCGGAGATTACGAGGTAGCTGCCAGCGTCCGCAGAGCTTGTTTTCTCCTTCTTTATCATCTTGTTGATTTCCTATTTGCCTAGACTTGGTTGTATTAGGATGCTATTCTGTAGAGGCTCAGTCTCGTGACACCACGATATGTTTGGGACCGTATTTTGTATGTTTTACGTTTCGGTTATCACCTGTTATGATTAACTACTGTTTAAGTTTAATTTATTAATAATTGGCTGGTTTAAGGGATAATATGGTCGGGCTTGCCTAGCATTGTGTTGGGCGCCATCACGACCAGGGTTTGGGTCGTGACAAGTTGGTATCGGAGCCTAGGTTAACAGGTCTCGCGAGTCATGAGCCGGTTGGTAGAGTCTCGTGGATCGGTGCGGGGACCCCTGTACTTATCCTCGGGAGGCCGCAAACCTTTTTAGGAAAAGTTTCAATTCTTGGAATTCTTGTCGTGCGATTACTTTTGACTTGAACTCAACTTTGACATTCTATTCTCTCGCAGATGGCGAGAACTCGATCATCCGGACGTGGAGGACGACCACCACTACCACCTACTAGAGGCCGTGGACGCGGTCGTGGTCATGGCGGAGTTAGGGCAGCTGAGGCAGTGCCAGCTGACCCACAGCCCCCAGTTGCAGAGGTGCCAGCAGCACCAGATCAGGCACCAGCTGTGCCCATTGCTATTCCGGGTCTACAGGAGCCCCTGGCTCAGATACTAGCAGTCTGCACTGGCCTAGCACAGGCGGTTTCAGTTACTACTGCAGCTGCATCGGGGATCGGGGGTGGTCATCGGACCCCCGCAAAACGCACTCTAGAGCCAGCAGTGCAGGGCTTACAGACACCAGAGGCTCCTCCAGTTCAGCCTGTGGTACCGGTTCAGCTAGCAGATCAGATTTAGGGGGACAGGGTCCCAGCTATGACAGACGATGAGCAGCGTCGTCTCGAGAGGTTCACCAGGTTATCTCCTCCAGTGTTCACTGGTGCTCCGGGCGAGGACGCCCAAGGTTTTCTCGATAAGTGCCGTCGGATGCTTCGTATGGCAGGGATATTGGAGTCCAGTGGGGGTATCATTCACTACCTTTTAGTTTCAGGGACCAGCCTTTGCTTGGTGGGAGGCTTATGAGCGCCCCAGGCCAGCCGGAGCAGCACCACTATCATGGCCGGAGTTCTCCACTATGTTCTTGGAGAAATGGGTGCCTCGATCTCGGAGAGAGGAGATGCGTAGGCAGTTTGAGGGTCTCTGTCAGGGGGACATGTCAGTGTCAGAGTATGAGATCAGGTTTACAGAGTTGTCCGGATATGCACCGTGGTTGGTTCATTCCGACAGAGAGAGGATTGGGCGCTTCGTGGACGGCCTCATTTATCCCATTCGTATTCTGATGACTCGGGAGAGGGTTTTGAGTCGTACATTTGAGGATGTCGTGGATATTGCTCACGACATAGAGACAGATTGTCGCAGACAGTGGGATGAGAGGGAGGCCAAGAGGCCTTGAGGTGCAGCTAGTTCCAGTGGTACTCAGACTAGAGGCCAGAGTCAGCAGAGCCGAGGTCGCTCTTTCAGATCTTCGCAGTCGGGACGCTCAGATCGTCGCAGATGGTCACCTAGACAGGGTTATCAGGGTTCGCACCAGAGCCAGCCATCTCTCGGTGCCATGCCAGCTCAGAGTTCTTCACAGGCCCCATCCGCTCATGGTTCATCTCGGCCTAGTTCATCAGCTGGTCACTCCAGCGCCAGAGGTCCTTATCAGTCTCAGTACCCAGCACCGGGGAGTTGCTACGAGTGCGGAGAGTTTGGGCACCACCGTAGGGAGTGTCCCCGTCTTGTTTCAAGATCTTATCAGCAGAGGGGGCAGCCCTCGTCATCTGGTCCTTCTACTTCAGCACCCGCCCCGCCAGCTAGGGGTGAGGGTCAGACAGCTAGGGGTCGCTCTCGAGGGGGAGGCCGATCAGGCGGACAGGCTAGATGCTATGCTTTTCAGGGCCGATCTGAGGCCGTTGCTTCTGATGCTGTCATTACAGGTATTATTTCAGTCTGCCACAGAGATGCCTCAGTATTGTTTGATCCCGGTTCTACTTATTCTTATGTGTCTACATATTTTGCTCCTCATTTGGGCATGATCCGAGGGAGTCTTGAGCTGCCAGTGCATGTATCTACCCCGGTAGGGGATACTATTGTTGTGGACCACGTATACCGGTCCCGTTTGGTCACTATTGGAGGTCTGGAGACCCGAGTAGACCTGTTGCTTCTCAGCATGATTGATTTTGATGTTATATTGGGCATGGACTGGCTATCTCCATGTCATGCTATTCTGGACTGTCATGCTAAGAAGATCACTTTGGCTATGCCGGGCATTCAGAGGATCGAGTGGCGAGGCACGACTGAGTATGTACTTAGCAGGGTAATATCTTTCCTCAAGGCCCAACGAATGGTTGGGAAGGGATGTCTCTCTTATTTAGCATTTGTGCGGAAGGTCGAGGCCCAGACTCCCAGTATTGATTCTGTTCCCATTGTGCGAGACTTTCCTGACGTGTTTCCCTCAGACCTGCCGGGCATGCCGCCGGACAGGGATATTGATTTTGGTATCGATTTGGTGCCAGGCACTCAGCCTATTTCTATTCCTCCGTATCGTATGGCACCAGCCGAGTTGAAGGAATTGAAGGAGCAGCTCCAGGAACTCCTAGATAAGGGGTTCATTCGGCCGAGTGTGTCGCCGTGGGGTGCACCGGTCCCGTTTGTTAAGAAGAAGGACGGATCTATGAGGATGTGTATTGACTATAGGCAGCTAAACAAAGTAACAGTGAAGAATAAGTATCCCTCTGCCTCGTATTAATGATTTATTTGATCAGCTCCAGGGAGCTAGGGTGTTCTCGAAGATTGATCTTCGTTCAGGCTACCATCAGCTGAAGATTAGAGAGTCTTGTGAGCACGTGATTTCTGCCCTACATGAGATTTACTCCAAAAAATTCAAAATAAAAGAGTTTTGCATTGTTTGTGAATTTTTTTTATATATTTTCTCTTATTGTTCGCATATTTGTGTGTCCGTGTTTACTTGTTTAATTAATGAAAAAATACAAAATATGTTGTGTTTGCATTCTTAGGAGTTAATTTACAATTGAAAATAATCAAAATTATTTGACAAAAATGGAAAATATTAATAATATTGTATCTTACATTTTAGTATTTAATTGTGTGATTTTCGTATAACACTGGTGTTTAATCATCTATGATGAAGATTAGTAAGAGTTAATTAATATTTTGGCTTTACAAATTATCGTAGAATTTTTGGTAATTAAGAATCAAAAGGAAAATAAAAGAATTAGAAGAAAACAAGTAAGGATGAATACAAATCGGAACTGGGCCATTTATTTGGACCCAAAACCAGGCCCAACGCCCCAACCCAGTCCAAATAACCCTCAACCCATCTCCCCTTACCCGCCCGAACCAAACGAACCGACCCACCTCCCCGTTGATCTGAGCCGTTGGACTCCTTGATCCAACGGCTAAGATTAAACCTCGATTTTTAATACACCAAAAGACCCCCAATACCCTTACCCTCACTTCATTTCACCAAACACTCTCTCCTCATCTGTAACGCCGAAAATCAGCACTACTGCGAGCCACCGCATCACCGCCGTATCTCACCGCATGGCTGCCGATCGGAAATCGCTACTGCTGGCAGAGTAATCCCAATCAGTTCAAAAAATACACTCCAAACTCCCCTTTGCCTCCTCTTCCTGATTATCCAAGTCATTCTCCCCAAATCCCACCACAGCTCTCCAAATCGTTTAAACCCTAGCACCGCCGCCACTACCACCTACGGCGGCGACGCCACCCCAAACCTCCGAAAATTCACACCCCAAGTTCTTCGCACCCTCCTCATGCCTGGTGTACGTTCTTTTCCTCGAATCATCATCATCCTCGTCGAATAGTCATTTGAAGAATCGACCGAATGCTATGTTGGTTTCCTCAAGGTCAAGTCGTTCCAATTCACCACCGGAGTTTTTAAAGCCCAGATCTTGTTCAATGGTCAACCAAAACAATTTTTAAAGAAAGAAGAAAGATAAGTTCTTAATCCTCTGTTTCTTGTTTTTCTGATCTCTGTCGCACATATGCATTTTTCGTAGATTATTTGTTGTTCTTTGAATTCTACAAGAATATTAGTTCGAGTCCGATAATTTTAGCATAAGTATCAATTTCTAATCAGTAGTTGATTTTCTTTGATAATGTTACCCGTATCAGTATGAGTTGTGATTACAAATATAGTAATTAGTTATCAGAATTCCTGATTAGTAGTTAATTAGACTGTGATTAATTGAGTCATTTGGATTAGTTGCTTAAATCTAAAACTTAATTGCTGAAATATGATTGAAATTAGAATGTAATTATGAAATATTACAAGGGGTATTTTCTTTTAGTCCATGAGTATCAGTGTTCTATTAATCTACTTTTCTTTTCATAATTGTTGGATGATTCTGTGTTTAGATATCATGTTAATGACTCTTATATGATTAAAATAGGTTGTGACAGTAATCCCCTTTGATATTTCCCTAGAGGTGGAATCTGGTTGGTTTATAGCTGAATTAAGTTTAGTTTCATAAAAGTTGTTAGAACTAGTGGACTGCCACCATGTGAGCACATGTTAAGCCATTAGGACAACCCATATTAATGTGCCCCTTTGAGTAGTGGAACCTGCTGTACAGCAGGCCACTGAATGCCCTCTGAAACCAGGAGTTTAATATTAGTACTACCCACACTTAGACATAATGTAGTGGTAAAAAACAGAGGTATGGGTTCAGCAGAGATAAGAGTGGGCAGAGGTGATTATTTTAGGCTGGTCTTTGGCTCTTAGGAGTGGGTTTTTAACTATAAATAGAGGGAGAGTTTCATTAGAAATATACATATAGACAGTGAGAGTAAAAGGGAGACAGTAGACAGAGATAGATTTTGAGCATTGGAAGATTTCAATTTGCTAATCAGTTAGAGAGAGTTTAATCACTCCTTAGAGAGTATTTTTGAGAGCCTGAAAGCATCCAGTTTCTTGAACATCATTTTATGAGTTTGGAGAATCAGTTTTGGAGTTTCTCTTGGTCATTTCATTTAAAGTTTAGAGTTGTTCGTGGTTCGTTTTCAAGTGGCTTTTTTCAGTTTGAGGCAAGACGTTTCGAGATCACTTTAGGGTCGTATTGCAGTAGTGTGTTCCTAATTTCATTGCTAAGGTCATTTGGGTTAAATTAAGCTTGTTTTGGGCTTGATCTATTTGATCTGTTCGATTTAAAGAATTTTCGAATTCCTGATCCTTTCCTGGGTTGAAGTTTGGTATGATTTTTGGTTGTTGAACTCGAATTGTTGTCGCCTGTTCTCACTGCCTCAGCTGACTTCTCCTTCCTCTTCGTTTTGTGTTACGATTTCAGGTACATTTTTACCTCCTTGACAGCATGAAGTTTCAAATACTGTATTTACATTGTTGAAAAATCAAGTCTACTGAAGTCCTTATTACAACGGGCTGTTTCTTATATTTGCAATTGATACTTACAGCATCTTTTACGATAGATTCATTTGATTAAATGTATGTTTAGTGTTAGATAAGTTTATTTAAGAATGCAATTTGTAATAACAGGATTGTTTTGTTATTATTGGATAGCTGTAGTTTAGCTCATTAGTATAAAGTAAATACATAAAAAATGATTTCGTATATGAATAATCAGGTTATGCAACATCGTGATGTTAATCCAGATTCTAGCATTTGACTACTAGATATCTTTGCTATCAGGTTACTACTTCTATACTGATTTTAATGATCAATCCTAGGATAAGTCAAAGGGATAATTAAGCACTAGGTTCAATTATTAGTTATTACTTTAAAGCCTGTCTATGTATTGATCATTTGATTTAATAATTCCTTGCGAATCTGAATTGATAAAATAAATTGCATTTCCAGTTAATACCTTAAACAAGTAGATTATCGTTTCCGGGTTTCCAAATTAAGTCCTAGGCGACAGAATGTTGTAATAAGAAACTCATGACCGAAAAACAAAAAAAAAAAAAAGAAAAAAAAACCATCCAGTTGCAAAAGTGTTGAATTGTATTCAGAAATTACAAGTGGTTACGGTTAAATTGCTTGCTTTATATTCTCGTAAGAGTTACTTTGTATCCAAGTAGGCTAGGCGACTGTTGATTAAAAATGGACAAATTTCGTGGCCTCCTCCTATTACAAATTGGCCCATGAGTCCGTTAATACTGACTTGGTTCAAAAGCTTTAATGTATAGTTTTAAATATCAATAAATTAAGATTTTTCAAAGACCAATTAAGTAGAAAATCATAGTTATGTTAGGATTGACCTTGAATAAAATAATGAGATGAGCCTCGCCAAACAAAAATACACAATTGCGGGGCCCTCGAATTAATTGTTATAAGAATTTAGACCCGGAAGGACCGTTTAATAAATTTCATGGTCTTTCCCGAAATTAACAAAGTCGATAGACTCTTTAGGCATGATTTGTAGACAAAATTACTTTCCTAAATACGGGTGTGCATTTATGTGACCCAAATCTTACTCTCGACGAAACTGAAATACATTAAAGTCACAGGCGTACCGGTTGCGGTGTGGCTCGAAATGTATTTTCGTGACGTCGCAATTCTTCTAAAATTGAAAAGCGGAACATTAAAAGCACCTAGTTAAAATATATAAAGAAATCAGATAAAAGCAAAAATTGCAGTTGAGCGACCGTGCTAGAACCACGGAATCCGGGAGTGCCTAACACCTTCTCCCGGGTTAACAGAATTCCTTATCCAGGTTTCTAGTTTCGCAGACTGTATTACCGAGTCATAAATTTCCTCGGTTCGGGATTAAACCGGTGACTTGGGACACCATTATTTTCCCAAGTGGCGACTCTGAAATTAAACAAATTGATCACGTTCCGACTGTCCTTTAAGTGGAAAAACTCCTTCCCTGATTATTATTATATCCCTTCTCGGGGTGTAGTATTAAAACAGTGTCACATTTACCGGTCCTGTTTGTTAAGAAGAAGGACGGATCTATGAGGATGTGTATTGACTATAGGCAGCTAAACAAAGTAACAGTGAAGAATAAGTATCCTCTGCCTCGTATTGATGATTTATTTGATCAGCTCCAGGGAGCTAGGGTGTTCTCGAAGATTGATCTTCGTTCAGGCTACCATCAGCTGAAGATTAGAGAGTCCGACATTATGAAGACTGCATTCCGGACCCGATATGGTCATTATGAGTTCCTTGTGATGTCGTTTGGGCTGACCAACGCCCCAGCAGCATTTATGCATCTGATGAACAGTGTGTTCAGGCCTTGTTTGGATTCATTTGTGATTGTGTTCATTGATGACATACTAGTCTACTCTCGTAGCCAAGAGGAGCATGCTCGACACTTGAGTATTGTGTTGCAGAGATTGAGAGAGGAGAAGTTGTATGCCAAGTTCTCCAAATGTGAGTTCTGGCTTGAGTCCGTGGCATTCTTAATGCACGTGGTGTCCTGTGATGGTATTCAGGTAGATCCGAGGAAGGTCGAGGCGGTGCAGAGTTGGCCCAGACCGACCTCAGTTACTGAGATCCGTAGCTTTCTGGGATTGGCAGGGTATTATCGCCGATTCGTTCAGGGGTTCTCTTCTATTGCTTCACCCTTGACTAGATTGGCTCAGAAGGGTGTTCCTTTCTTATGGTCCGAGGAGTGCGAGGAGAGCTTTCGGAAGCTCAAGACAACACTGACCACAGCACCAGTCTTGATTCTGCCGTCAGCTTTAGATCCTTATACTGTGTATTGTGATGCCTCAGGAGTGGGCATTGGTTGTGTGTTGATGCAGGAGGGTAGGGTCATTGCTTATGCTTCTCGTCGGTTGAAGCCCCACGAGAAGAACTACCCTGTTCATGATTTGGAGCTAGCAGCCATAGTTCATGCTTTGAAGATTTGGAGGTATTACCTGTATGGTGTCTCCTGTGAGGGGTTCACGGATCATCGCAGCCTTCAGCACTTATTCAGACAGAAGGACCATAATTTGAGACAGCGGAGGTGGTTGGAGTTGCTTAAGGACTATGATATCACTATTTTGTATCATCCGGGAAAGGCCAATGTGGTGGCCGATGCCTTGAGTCGGAAGGCGGTTAGCATGGGCAGCTTAGCTTTCGTCCCAGTTGGGGAGAGGCCATTTGCTTATGATGTTCAGGCTCTTGCCAATCGGCTAGTGAGATTAGATATTTCGGAGCCGAGTCGGGTGTTGGCTTGTGTTGTTTCTCGATCTTCCTTATATGATCGCATCGGGGAGCGACAGTATGATGACCCACATTTGCTTGTCCTTAAGGACAGAGTGCAGCATAATGATGTTAGAGATGTGACTATCGATAGTGATGGTGTTTTGAGAATGCAGGGCCGTATATGTGTGCCCAATGTTGATGGTTTGCGGGAGTTGATACTTGAAGAGGCACACGGTTCGCGGTACTCTATTCACCCAGGTGCCGCAAAGATGTACCAAGACTTGAGACAGCACTACTGGTGGAGGAGAATGAAGATGGATATTGTTAGGCATGTAGCTAAGTGCCTCAATTGCCAGCAGGTCAAATATGAGCATCAGAGACCGGGCGGTGTTCTTCAGCGTATGGTTATTTCCGAGTGGAAATGGGAGAGGATCACCATGGATTTTGTTACTGGGCTACCTCGGACAGCGAGGAAGTTTGATTCTGTATGGGTGATTGTTGATCGGCTGACTAAGTCCGCACATTTCATCCCGGTTAGTACTACTTACTCATCGGAGCGGTTGGCATCGATCTTTATTCGGGAGATTGTCAGGTTGCATGGGGTCCCAGTGTCTATTATATCTGACAGGGGTACTCAGTTCACTTCTCAGTTTTGGAGAGCATTTCAGCGAGAGATGGGTACGCGGGTCGAGTTGAGTACAGCATTTCACCCCCAGACAGACGGACAGTCTGAGCGCACTATTCAGATCCTGGAGGATATATTGCGGGCATGTGTGATTGACTTTGGTGGTTCGTGGGATGAATTCTTACCACTTGCTGAGTTTGCCTACAACAACAGCTACCAGTCGAGTATTCAGATGGCCCCGTACGAGGCATTGTATGGCAGACGGTGTAGATCTCCCGTGGGATGGTTTGAGCCTGGTGAGGTTAGATTGATAGGGACTGAGTTAGTCCAGGATGCTCTGGATAGAGCAAAGTTGATCCAGGAGAGGCTTCGCACAGCACAGTCTCGCCAGAAGAGTTATGCAGACCGTAGGGTTCGAGAGTTGTCTTTCATGGTTGGTGATAGAGTATTGCTGAAGGTTTCACCCATGAAGGGTGTCATGAGGTTCGGGAGGAAAGGGAAGTTGAGTCCCAGGTATATTGGCCCTTTTGAGATACTCGGGAGAGTTGGAGAGGTGGCATATGAGTTAGCCTTGCCACCCAGTTTATCCAGCGTTCATCTAGTATTCCATGTGTCCATGCTCCGGAAGTACATTGGAGATCCGTCTCATGTATTAGACTTCAGTACCATTCAGCTTGATGGTGATCTATCCTATAATGTGGAGCCTATTGCTATTTTGGGTCGCCAAGTAAGGAAGTTGAGGTCGAAGGAGATTGCATCGGTTAAGGTTCAGTGGAGAGGTCGACCCGTAGAGGAGGCTACTTGGGAGGTTGAGCAGGGAGATGCGGAGCAGATACCCTCAGCTATTCGAGACTTCAGGTATGTTTCTTGACCCGCTCGAGGACGAGCGTTTGTTTAAGTTGGGGAGAATGTGACGACCCGGCCCGTCGTCACGGTAATTACCACCCCGTTATGTTGTAAATACATGTTTTATGATTTTATATCAGTGTTAGAGTCTATCGGGTGAGTTAGGAGTGAATTGGATTGAAAATGAGGCATATAGCCTTTTTGAAGGAGACTTGAATATGGAAAGTCAACCCGGAGTTGACTATTTGGTTAGAGGGCTCGGAATCAGGTTCTGATAATTCGGTTAGTTCCGGGAGGTGATTTGTGACTTAAGGGAGCGATCGGAATTGAATTTGGAGGCCCGGTGTAGTTTTAGGCTTGAATTGGCTAAGGTTGAATTTGGCGAAATCCGAACGGTAGGTGAGATTTTGATCCGACAGTTGCAGTAGCTTCGTTAGGTGATTTTGGATGTGCCTGCAAAATTTCAGGCCATTCGGGCGTCGTTTGGTCGGGTTTTTGATCGAATGTGTAATTCGGAAAGTTTTAAGAAATTTAGGCTTGAATCCGTGTGTAATTGGTGATTTTGATGTTTAGGATGGTGTTTTTATGATTGGAACAAGTTCGTATCGTGTTTTGGGGTATGTTGGTGGTTTTCGTTGGGGTCCCGGGGCCTCGGGATGAATTCGGGGGTCCAAACGGACCATTTTGTGCCAAATGCACTGCTGTTTCTGCTGCAATTAGTTCAGCAGAATTTTACCCTTCGCGATCGCAGAGATAGGGACGCGATCGCGTAAGGTCAAGAACAGAAGCAACGCGATCGCGGGAGCATGGACGCGATCGCGTAGTGTTATCCGGGTGGTCATCGCGATCGCATGAGCATCTACGCGATAGCGTAGAAGAGAAATGGGGTCCAGGGAAAAATGTGCTACGCGATCGCAGGAATAGGGACGCGATCGCGTGAGGCCGGATGGTTGTACATCGCGATCACGTGAGGAGGATCACGATCGCGTGAGGGCGAAATGTTGAGCATCGCGATCACGTGAGTAGAGTCGCGATCGCGTAGAGCAAATAGGTCTGGCAGTGAAGTTAAGTTCAGAACAGAACCAGTCGCGGGTTCTTATACCCAAAACGCCATTTTTGAGTTCTGAGAGAGAAACTCACGGGAATTGCTGGTAATTCATCGGGGATTCGTTGGAGGTAAGTTTTGTGGCTTAATTACATCATTTTAACATGAAATCATGGGTTAAATTTCGGTAAATAGAAGATTAAAGGTGGGTTTGAGCCCTAGGCCTAAATTGAAGAAAAACACTGATTTGAGTGGGCAAATAGAGTCCGATTTTGGTAAATTTTATATGCCTAGACTCGTATCGAGATGAGGATTCCGAATATGTGATTTTTGTAATTTTTTGACAAGTGTACCAAAAGTCGGGTTTTGACAACTTGTGGGTTTTGATATAAATTGGGTTGTTTCGAATGAATTTCGTGAAATTAGCATATATTGATGCATTCTCTATGATTTTGAGCAGATTTGGCATCCGAGGAGATTGATTTGCGAGGCAAGCGCAAGGCGGATTGAAGCTTCTACCGGTTCGAGGTGAGTGGTAGTAGTAAACAATGTACCGAGGGTTTGAAACCCCGTACTAGCACTTCGCAGTGCTATATTGAGATGAGACACGCGTTCTATGACGGGCGTGGTGACATTGTGATTGGGGGTTCAGAATTGGTCCTTCCCGGCTAATAGAATACTGTGTTGTATGACTGTTTTGAGATTATAACTGTACAATAGGGCTAATAGCCATGTTTGGGGCCTTGTGCCGATCTGTAGAGGATTAGGGAACCTATAAAGCTAGGTGACCCTTATATCGTGATTGGAAACATACACTCAGCCGTAGCTCTAGCTGTATAGCATAATATGAGCCCGTACTAGATGTATACATTGAGAGAGATTATCTAGGGTGGAATTCCCTGTTCTAGCTGAGTGGGCCTGAAAGGCCAAGTTTATATTGACTGAGATAGGGTCTAGGACCCACTGTGATATATTATATTGGGCCTGAGAGGCCAAGCATATATTGACTGGGATAGGGTCGAGGACCCATTATGAGCTATTATATATATATACCTACATTGGATCGAGTTGCACGCCGCAGCAGTATATATATTGGATCGGACTGCACGCCGCAGTAATATACATGTAATATACATGTAATATACATGTGGGACGGACTGCACGCCGCAGTATTATTGCGCTTGGGCTGTAGGAGCCCCTTCGGAGTCTGAGTCTGCACACATTCTCAGTGAGCACCGGTGTATATGATGGGATCGGGCTGCACGCCGCAGCAATATAGAGATATATACATATATATATTGGATCGGACTGCACGCCGCAGTAATATTTGTGTGGATCGTGCTTGCACGCCGCAGTATTATAGTGCTTGGGCCTAGGGAGCCCCTCCGAAGTCTGTATACACCCCCAGTGAGTGCCGTCGACTTAAATGGAGCGGGTTGCGCGCCGCAGCGGTATATGTAATGGAGCGGGCTGCACGCCGCAGCATTATACTTAATCATACCCTACTATCTACTTAAATACTTATACATTATAGACATAAGTATGTGTCTTTATATGTTGAGATGGCCGTACACCGTAGGGGTACGAGTAGTGGTTGGTTCAGTGTGGAATCTTGTAGAGATAAACGTAGATTTGAGGTTAGAGTACTACTATAGTGATGACGTACCTGTGAGGGTTGCCTTAGAACTGCTAAGTGATAGCACAGGATTTCTTACCTTCAGGTTATTATTTATTATTGTTACTCACTGAGTTGAAATATACTCACCCCACTCCCCTGCACTTTCCGTGCAGATCCATAGGTGCCCGAGAGCAGTTGAGACATTGTAGCTGCTGATCCTTGTCTACTTTGCGGAGATTACGAGGTAGCTGCCAGCGTCTGCAGAGCTTGTTTTCTCCTTCTTTATCATCTTGTTGATTTCCTATTTGCCTAGACTTGGTTGTATTAGGATGCTATTCTGCAGAGGCTCAGTCTCGTGACACCACGATATAGTTGGGACCGTATTTTGTATGTTTTACGTTTCGGTTATCACCTGTTATGACTAACTACGTTTAAGTTTAATTTATTTAATAATTGGCTGGTTTAAGGGATAATATGGTCGGGCTTGCCTAGCATTGTGTTGGGCGCCATCACAACCAGGGTTTGGGTCGTGACAATTCCACCTACAATCATAACACGAATCTAGTGCCCCCGGCAAAAGGGACGTCAGTACACTAGAATTGTACTGGTATATATGGACAAACTTTGTCCCAAGTAAACTCAAGCCATTAAATTACATCAAGAATTAATTAAGCCAGCCAACCATGTTTTCGACATTTTCCTCATTTCAGATAATTCCCAACACAAAGCATGTTCTAAGATCAACAAATAGAATAATAACCAATCAATCATGTAAAACACAAGTAGTCAAACGCAATCAGTGCCCCACAGGTTGCAAACTCTCCTGCTGTCTCCTTTCACAATTTCACATTATTGATTTTTATATCAATTTTCAATAGCGATTTCGATCACTTTATCCTTATTACCCCTGACCACCCTTATTACCTCGGCCACCTTTATCACCCCAACCCACACCTTATTTCCCCATGTTGCGACGCGCAACCCGATCCCACCTTACAGTTTAAAACCCAACAATTTCAAACAGCAGATAAGGCACTACACACAATTTCAACAAGTTCAAATAAGCAACTTACAAGTTGGTTCATGTTCTCAAATACTTTTCAAACCAATATCACAATCAAGTTACAATGTTTCCATAATCAAGAATATTCACACAAGTATGTTCAACAATTTTCCACAATTCAAGTGTTTCATCTCTTTCCATAATAAACCAATTCTCAAGTGTTTCGTTCCTTTTCCACAAGGTGCCATATAGGCCATCATAACCATTATTCACAATTCTTTACCCAATTCAACTCTCATTTACCTTTCGGTTCATATTCCATACCACATTACTCATAGTTCAACAACAACTTTGAATATTCAACAACAACATCAAAAATTTCACACAATTTGTCAAATTAACATGAACCAAACAAATTTCACACATATAGGCGATTTCACAATAATAAAAATTAGCCATACATACCCGGTGTCGAATTTTCTTCCTTTAACCTCTTACTTTATGCTTACCCAAGATATCCTACTCTTGCCAACCTTGTTCTTGAAGACTCTTACTTCTACTCACTTCTTTTACTAAAAATCAAGTTCAATAATCATGCATGAGTGTAAAATTACATTTTCAAAAGCTATTATATGCAAACCTCTCTTTACCGATTTTAAAACTAAAAATTTGAGAAAATAGCTAGGGTTTTTACCTTGAAAAGATTGGGGAAGTTGAATCCTTGCCCTAGGATCCCTTGGAACTAAGTGGTTGGAACAATCTTTGAAGATGAAGAACTTCTCTCTCTAAAACCCCTCTCTTCTCTCTCTAATTTTGGTAAGATGATATGAGAAAATGAGGGTGAAAGGTGTTATATTAAAGAAGAGATCGGGTCAAAATGTTACAAAATCTGGGCCGGGGTCAATCCTGCGGTGCACTTTGCGACCGCAGAATCAACATGCGGTCCGCATAGTGACCGCGGAATGGCCTCAAAAATTACTCAAGGTCTGCTATAGAATGCGACCAATATGCGGTCCGCATTCTTGATCTGTGGTCGCAAAGTACACCGCAGATTCATTATGCGATCGCATATCGACCGCATTTTCAACATGATTTTTGGGAGACTTCTGTTAAGTTCTGCGGCAAGAATGCGGTCTGCATAGCAGATCTGCGGTCGCATTCTTGACCACAGAATTGACACTTTTCGGAAAAATTAATTCTCTACATTTTTGAAACTTAAATCACTGCCAAGGGTCCGAACCGCGGCGAGCTTGCGAGCCGCGAAGAATTCTACGCATTCCTAACACATTATTCGGACCATGACACCATAGCTACTAGGTTTTATGCACAAAAATTTTACGGGGCCTTACAGGTGGAGGCGGAGGTGAGGAAGATAGTGTCTATATCTTACAACCAGTTCAGGTTTATGCCGGGTCGCTTGACCATGGAAGCTATCTACTTTATTAGGAAGCTGGTGGAACAGTACATGGATCGGAAAAAAGATCTGCACATGGTGTTATTAACTTGAGAAAGCGTATGACAAGGTCCCAAGAGAGGTGCTATGGTGATGTCTGGAGGTAAAAGGTGTGCCGGTAGCTTATATTAGAGCGATCAAGGACATGTATAATGGAGCTAAGACTAAGGTAAGGACTATAGGAGGCGATTTAGAGCATTTCCCGGTTGTTATGGGTTTACACCAATGATCTACGCTTAGCCCGTTCGTATTTGCCTTAGTAGTGGATGTACTAACACACTGTATTCAAGGGGAAGTGCCATGGTGTATGTTATTTGCTGATGACATAGTCCTAATTGATGAGACACAGGGCTATGTTAACGAGAGATTGGAGGTTTGGAGACAGGCTCTCGAGTCTAAGGGTTTCAAATTGAGCAGGACTAAAATAGAGTACTCGGAGTGTAAGTTCGGCGTCGAGTTGAGGGAAGTAGGCATGGATGTGAGGCTTGGATCATAGGTCATCCCCAAGAGAGGTAGTTTCAAGTATCTTGGGTCGGTTATTCAAGGGGATGGAGAGATCGATGAGGATGTCACTCACTGCATAGGAGTGGGGTGGATGAAATGGAGGCTAGCATCTGGAGTCTTATGTGACAACAAAGTGCCACCGGTACTCAAAGGTAAGTTTTATAGGGTGGTGGTTAGACCGGCCTTGTTGTATGTGACAGAGTGTTGGCCAGTTAAGAACTCTCATATATATAAGATAAAGGTAGCTGAAATGAGGATGTTGAGGTGGATGTGCAGGCTCACTAGGATAGATAAGATTAGGAATGAAGATATTCGAGAGAAGGTGGGTGTGCCTCTGTGGATGACAAGATGCGGGAAGTGAGGCACATATGGTTCGGGAACGTACGGAGAAGAAGCCTAGATGCTCGGATGAGGAGGTGATCCATTGGCTTTAGTGGGTACGAGAAGAGGTGAAGGACGACCTAAGAAAAATTGCGGAGAGATGATCAGGCAGGACACAGAACGATTATCGATTTCCAAGGACGTGGCCCTTAATAGGAAGGTCCGGAGGTCGAGTATTAGGGTTGTAGGATAGAGTGGTAGTCGAGCTTCTCTTTCTCCATTCCAGGGGTGAAGCGAGTTTGAGTAGGTTGGTCCTAGACGGCTTGTGGTTAATGTAGAGTTCACACTAACCTTACTATTTTCCATAGTTTCAGATGTTAGTTGCGAGTTATTGTTATTGCATGTCATTTATTATATGGTTTTTAGGATGTTGTCATTATTTCTATGGTTATGTTAATGATACTGATGAATTGTCTTTTCTTATTTTCTTATTTTATTTCTATCTTCCCAAGCCAAGGGTCTATCGAAAACGGTTTTTCGGGGTAGGGGTAAGGTCTAGATACACATTATCCTTCCCAGACTTCACTTTATGGGACTTTACTGGGTCGTTGTTGTTGTTGATATTGTACATTAGCATAAAATGTAAAGTATAACATATACGCTTAAAAATATGATGGCATCGTGAAATTATTTAGTAAAATTGATCTCCAATTAATACATAATAATTGGAAGAGCCAACCACTATATACCTATCATATAATTCTAATTAATTTTGTACACTAAGGGTGTGTTTGGTATAAAGGAAAATATTCTTTGGAAAATATTTTTTAATTTTTCCATGTTTGTTTGGGTTAAATATTTTGGAAAACATTTTCCTTATCAATTCATTTTCCTCCAATTGGAGGAAAATATATTTTTTTTTTGGTAAGCCAAATATTATTAATTCAAGGCAACAAATTACATGAGTATATGACTATCTCAGCCAATATCAATAACTGCTTCCTAACCTTTCTATACTACTTATTCCTATTTTCCAAGTTTACATGATATATTTCAATGTTCCCCCTTCCTATACAAATTTATATTGTAGGACATCCTTGATTTACCTACAGCTCTAATATTACAAATGTAGATAATTTCTCTCACAATGCATTGATTATCTCTATACATCTTCTCAAAGATTCTATGATTTCTTTCCACCCATATGTTATACACTGTTTCAGCTAGAACCATTTTCATTAGTTGCCCTTCAGTTGTTTTCTTCTTTGCTTTCCCCATGAACCAACAGAGTGCTTTGTTCCATGTAGTAGCTGGTACTGGAATTTGTAACCATTTGAAAATGTCATATCACAGTTCCATGACAATAGGACAATTATAGAACAAATGATGATGGTGCTCTGGTTGACATTTATAGAATACACATGTAGTATCCACGTTCATGTTCCATTTGCTCAGTCTGTCAGCCGTTAGCATCCTTTCTTGTATGATCAACCACATAGAAAATATAGCTTTGGGTCTTGCTAAATTTTTAAACATAACTGCTTTCCACTCTACCTTGTCTAATATTCCAAGTTGCAACAGGTATATTTGCCTGATGATACTGCCTTTGCTCCCTTGTTTTTGGCTCTGCAGATTTGGTCCTTTGATAGTCAGTATTTTTTTAGCCATCCAGCTTGCTTTCTTTGGTTGCTTGATACTCCATATAGGCTGCCCTTTTACATAATACATATACACCTATTTGATCCACAATCTATTATTTTTTTAGGCTAGGTCCCATTGTAGTTTGAGGATAGCTGATTTGTTCCATTGCATCAGGTTTATAATATTCAAGCTCCCAACACTCTTTTGTCTGTATACTCTCTCCCAAGAGATCAATGCTCGTTTGGTTATTTCATTTGCCCCTGATCACATAAAACTCCTACACTAGGCTTCAATAGTTTTAATCATCATGGTTGGTATTAGGAAAATTTGGGACCAATAAGATTGGATACCAAACAATACAACTTTTATAAGTTGGATCCTCCCTGCATATGATAGTTTCTTAGCAGTCCAGGATGAAATTTTTGCAACAATATTTTCAATCAAGGGTTGCCATTGAATTACCTTCATTTTTCTAGTAGTTAGAGGGACTCCTAGGTATTTGAAAGGTAGTCCACCTCTTACATAGCCCAACTGTTGCAAGATGTCTTCTTGTTCTGTGTCTGTTACCCTACCAAAGTAAATCGTACTTTTACTTAGATTAGCTTGGAGACCCGATGCTGCTGAGAAAATATCAAAGCATTGTCACAGATTTCTTATCCCCCTTAGCAAATAATAACAGGTCATCTGCAAAACTTAAGTGAGTAATGCCTAGTTTTTTGCATTTTGGGTGGAAACTGAATTGTTTCTTGTCCTTCAAATCTTTCAGAAGCCTACTGAAGTATTCCATGGATATAGCAAATAGGAAGGGTGACATTGGATCACCTTGTCTGAGACCCTTTTCTGCATGAATAGGTTCAGCCAATTCACCATTGATCAATATAGAATAACTCACACTTTGGATACAAGCTGCTATTCATTGCATGAATCTGTAAGGGAACCCCAATCCTTCCATAACCTGTAGGACATAGCTCCATTCCACACTATCATAGGATTTTTGTAGGTCCACTTTGATCATGCATCTAGGTGAAATGTGTTTCCTTGAGTAGGCTCTAATTAGTTCATGTGCTAGAATAATATTGTCTACACCTTTCCTTCCTGGTATAAAGCCAGCTTGTGCCTCAACAATTATGTAGTTCATCACTTTCTGCAGCCTGGATGCTAGGATCTTAGCAATGATTTTGTACAGAACTGAGCAACATGATATAGGCCTATAATATTTTATAGTAGCAGGATTAGAGATTTTGGGCAACAAGTGACAATTGTGCAATTAATGGCCCAGGGCAATATTACTGTTTCAAAGAACTCTATGACAACTTCATACACATCTTCCTTCATTATATCCCATGCTTTCTTAAAGAATACTGCATTGCACCTGTCTATCCCATGAGCTTTATCATTTCCAATAGCCTGAATACATTCATCAACTTCCTGCCTGGTTACAGCTTTAATCAACTCCATGGATTGTTGTTGATTAAGTTGAGGTCCCTTCTTCATTATTTGCATATTTACAACAGGTAATTGGGCAGCAGCTTTCCCCATAAGTGATTTGTAAAAGTCTACAATCTCTCTCTTGATACTCTTTGAATCTGTTAGCATATTAACATTCAAATCTTTTAGAGTTATAATGTTTTTGCTACAGGATCTTTCTTTCATAACAGCAAAGAAGTATTTATTATTTCCATCTACTGTTCTGATCCATTGAGCTCTTGACTTTTGTTGGAGAATCTTTTCCTAAATGAGTGACCATTTCTCCAATTTTTCTCTAGCAGCTTTCTCCATTATTTTTAGTTGGTCAGTGTAGCCATTCTTCATATCTTGTTGACATTCAATTATCTCTCTTCTTGCTTGCTCAATTTCCCCTGTTGCACCTCTAAAGTTCCTGTTGTTTAAGCTCTTAAAATCTGCTTTCATTGCTTTCATTCTATTCCATATGGTTATCAGTTTGCATTGGTGTTGTCTTCCTTGCCATCCTTTAAGAATTATGCTTTGGAATGCCTCATGTTCAGCACAAACATTTAAGAATCTAAATGGTACTTTTACAGACTTCCTTTGTTCAAACTTCAGATACAATGGAAAATGATCTGATATAAATGGATCTCCCACTTCAATTGTTAGGTGCCCAAACTTCATCATCCATTTACTATTTCCTAGTGCTCTATCAATTCTGCTAATTACTCTTTCGACTCCCATTTGCCCATTATATTAGGTGAAATAGTCCCCCTCTAAGGAATATCAGTAGTCATGGTATCCAAGCAGAATTCTGCAAAGTCTTGAATATCGGTCAATGATACTTCCTGTCTTGAGATTCTATCTTGAGTAGTCTTGATTGCATTAAAATCACCCCATATGAGCCATAGTTGATTAATAGATTGAGCCAGAATCTTTAGTTTGTGCCACAACCATTTCCTTAAGTCTGCACTGTTATATCTATTTGTCATAGTCATAGCACAACTCACATTAGTGCTAGTAACATTACAATGGATAAACTGTGCATCCTTAACTACTGTGTCCACCTGCCAAATGTTTGTATTATACATAATCCATATTCTACCATGATCTGCTTGTTTATAGTTGTGCACCAGTTCCTAATTATGAGCTATTTTATGGGAAATTACAGAAGTTTTATGCTGCTTAATTCTAGTCTCTACAAATCCAGCTAGAGTGATGTGTTTGTCTTTGATATATTTAGCTAACTCTTTCTGTTTATGCCTTTGGTTTGCCCCTCTTACATTCCACATAAGCATTGTCATTTTTGATGATCATTTGTACCACTTATATCTGGTTGTCTATCCTCTTGTCCTTCTTCTAGAATCCCAAATGTATTTTGTGTGACAATAGAAAAGTTCATACCAGTTTGTGTATTCCTGGAACTAGAAGCTCATTCATTTTGCCCCTTTGCTTTATTCTCTACCCCATTATTCTAATTGTGATCCTGAGTCTTTGACCTTTTTGTCCTGCTAGTTATAGGGGACTTGTTGTGTTCTATAATTTGTGCAGGTTCCTTAATAATTGTTACAGCTTGATCAGTTATTTGCTGAGCTACATTTGTGTTCTGTATCAGCTTTTCATTGCTTCTCCACTCTTTGATTGGTTTTTGTGTCTTTCCATTTGGTTTCTGCATTTGTTTCCTTTGCATTTCCTCATTCCGTTTGCACACATGCCCCATTTGTTGACATTCAGGACAGAATTCAGGCTGCCATTCAAACCTCGCTACTTGCTGGTGTATCTTACCCGATGGATCCCTTATTTTGACTTCATTTGGCCATGGTTTTGTAATATTAACTTCAACCAGCATCCTAGCAAAGGATATCCTAGATTGTTGTAAGGCCCCGTAAAATGTTTGTGCATAAAACCTAGTAGCTATAGTGTCATGGTCCGAATAATGTGTTAGGAATGCGTAGAATTCTTCGCGGCAAACTTGCGAGCCGCTGTTCGGACCCTTGGTAGTGATTTAAGTTTCAAAAATGTAAAGAGTCAATCTTTTCAGAAAAGTGTCGATTCTGCGGTCAGGAATGCGACCGCAGATCTGCTATGCGGACCGCATTCTTGCCGCAGAGCTTAACAGTAGGTTTGAAAAATTTGGTATTGAGAATGTGGTCGATATGCGATCGCAGAATGGATATGCGGACCGCAGATCTACCGCATAAATTCTCGGAGGTTTTTGAGTGTCAAATCTGCGGTGCACTATGCGACCGTAGATCAAGAATGCGGACCGCATTTTGGTCGCATTCCGTATCAGTACTTGTGTAAATTTTGAGGCAATTCCGCGATCACTATGCGGACCGCATGTTGATTCTGCGATCGCAGATGCGATCGCAGAATTGACCCGGCCCAGATTTTTGTAAAATTTTGACCCGGCCTCTTCTTTAATATAACACCTTTCCCTTCATTTTATCATATCATCTTACCAAAATTAGAGAGAGAAGAGAGGGGTTTTAGAGAGAGAAGTCTTTCATCTTCAAAGATTGTTCCAAACATCTAGTCCAAACGATTCTAGGGCAAGGATTCAACTTCCCCAAATCATTCAAGGTAAAACCCTAACTGTTTTCTTTGATTTTCAGTTTTAAAATGGGTAAAGAGAGGTTTGCATATAATATCTTTCGAAAATGGAATTTTACACTCATGCATGACTATTGAACTTGATTTCTAGTAAAAAAAAGTGAGTAGAAGTAAGAGTCTTCAAGAATAAGGTCTGCAAGAGTAGGATATCTTGGGTAAGCATAAAGTGGAAATTTAAAGGAAGAAAACTCGTCACCAGGTATGTATGGCTAATTTTGATTCTTGTGAAATCGCCTATATGTGTGAAATTTGTTTGGTTCGTGTTAAATTGACAAATTGTGTGAAATTCTTGATGTTGTTGTTGGATATTCGAAGTTGTTGTTGAACTATGAGTGATGTAATATGAGATATGAGCCGAAAGACAAATGAGAGTTGAATTTGGTAAAAGAATTGTGATATTGGCTTGAGAAGTAATTGAGAACATGAACCAATGTGTAAGTTGCTTATTTGAACTTGTTGTAATTGTGTGTAGTACCTTATCTGCTGTTTGTGATTGTTGTGTTTGAAAACTATACGGTGGGATCGGGTTGCGCGCTGCAACATGAAGAAATAAGGTGTGGGTTGGGGTGATAAGGGTGGCCGAGGTAATAAGGGTGGACGAGGTAATAAGGATGGAAAGCGATCGAAATCGCAAATGAAAGTGATACAAAATCATTGATATGAAATTGTGAAAGGAGACAGCATGAGAGTTTGCAACCTGTGGGGCACTGATTGCGCCTATGATTGACTACGTGCAATTTATGTGGTTGATTGGTTGTTGTTCTATTTGTTGACCTTAAATGTGCTTGTGTTGAGGCTTATCTAAAATGAGTAAAAGGTGAGAAACAGGTTAGTTAGCTTAATTGATTTCTTGATGTAATCTATTGGCTGTCTTGTCATCGTGATTCTTGTTTAATGGCTTGAGTTTACTTGGGACAAAGTTTGTCCATACATACCAGTACAATTCAAGTGTACTGACGTCCCTTTTGCCGGGGACGCTACATTCGTGTTATGATTGTAGGTGGATCAGTAGCAGGCACTTCAGCTCATCGGCAGTAGTATTCTTCACCTTCCACTGCCCGTTTTGGTGAGCCCCTTTCTTCCTCGGGGCCCTGTGTGGTTCACGCCACTTTTGTTTAGACTTTATTTTGGTTTTGCAAGGTATAGCCGGAGCCTTGTTACCGGCAAGTATTGTATTCCCTTTTGTATCCTAGAGGCTCTGTAGACATGTAAACTGTGGGAGTCCAGTCTTATGTATATATTATGTTATGTCGGGCATTGTAAAAACTGCAAACTTGATAATGAATCACCCGTATGGTTTTGTTGTTTATTGTGAAATCATTTAGGATTAGTAAGATATTTGGTTAATGCGAAACAATCAACACAGGGGTAACGTGTGGGAATGAAAGGCACCCAGGTCCGCTTGACTGGGGCTACCCGGTCAGGCACCGGTCATGTCCCTTGATTTGGGTCGTGACAATTGTTTAGTTGTACATTCATCTGCAAATAATGGAACTCCAATTGCACTCCCTAGCCTGCTAAGCGAATCCTTACTCCAGTAGGTCATAGAAAATTGGGAAAAGAGACCCATAGAGGTATCTCTTTCATAAACTTGGCATCAAATTCAGCTTCTGGAGACCATTCCTTAAGAATGATTGGTCTATTATTTATCATGTATGGCCCACCATATAATACTTCCTTCAAATCATCTTCTCCTGTAAACTTTGCTACGTAATATCCCTTGTCATGCCAAAATAGTTCAAAACATGTCGTAGTCTAGTTTTGATTTATGTATCGCATCATATGATTATACCCAGGAATTTCCTCAATTACCGCAACAATCAATGAATGCTTTCATTTTTCAGCTTCCTTTGCTGTCTCCTTAGGATCTAGTTGAAAAACAACATTTCCGTCAACAATCGTCGGTGGAATGTAAGATAGAGCAAGTCCATTTGAAGCCATTATGTTCCTAGCAAACAAATTTGCCTATATCGGTGCTTCTGCATCTTTGTTTGAATCCAATCTCTGAGAATTTTCACTTGCATGAACATTTGTTTGAGCTTTTTCTATGATCGTTACATTCGAAGATGAAGGCATGGAATCATTTAGCATTTTACTCTTCCCATTACCAACTTTTGTTGTTCTTACTTCCTGAGTTACTTCTATGTAATTATTCATAGTAGAATTATTACCATTCATTTTCGCCATTGATGCTGCTACCAGAGTTGTTGGTTATGATTTCTGATAACTTACAGTAGTTGATGGAGATGAATTTGACGATAATGAGCTTCTTAGTGCTAGAATTTGTGTTTTCCTTGGTCTTCCTGGTCCATTCCCTTTACCTCTTGCCATTGATAGCCACTTCCCCAGCCAAACCTAGCCCCCGCTTGGTGGAGATCATCAATGGAGAAGAGGCGGTTATAGAGAGAGAATTTTTTTTCTTGTTTGGGAAAACTAAAAATGTTTTCCTTATCTAAAGAAGAGAAAACATTTTCCAAAGCTCATTCTCAACCTTTCTCACCCTCACCAACCGACCTCACCCCCTCTCCAAAAATAAGTTTTTTTTTTAAATTTCAGTTTTTCCGTTACCATCCACCCTACCACCCCTCCCCCATCCCCCCTCCCCCCTACAAAAAGAATATTTTTTTACCTCAAATTTTTTTATTGCAATTTTAAATTTCTGTTTTTTCATTTTTATGCACCACCCACCCCCACCCCTACCCCTACCCTCCCCCCTCCCGCACAATTTTGTTTACCTTTTTGTAATTTCAATTTTTGTTTTTTTTATTTTACTGCCCCCAGCCCCGCCCCCACCCTCCTGGCCCCCTCCAAAAAAATTTAAAATATATTTTCAGTTTTAAATTTTATTATTTATCAATTTAAATGCTTAAAATTTTATAAGTTCCAAAATTATGAGTCTGGAGGTTTATGTGTTTGAAAGTTTACGAGTTCGAAAATACGCGATTTTTGCGTTAAAAGTAAAGCATCACATTAGTTCTTTTAGATTGTGTCAATTTTTAGAGACTTAGGGAAGGGGTGGGGGAGGTGGGAGGGTGAGGGGTGAGGAGAGTTGCATAAAAAATATTTTCCTAAATAAAACTATTTTCTCTCTAACCAAACAATAGAAAATATTTTCTGAAAAATATTTTACACTTACCAATCAAACAAGGGAAAATAAGTGATAAAACCACTCATTTTCCATGAAAACATTTTTCTTGGTACAAAACACACCCTAAATGAAAAAGACACATAAAAGAATCATGCCAAATTCTTAATTAAGATCCATCTTCTCGTCTAAACACACCACTAATTAATGGTTAGAGATTTAGCACATGCCATTAGTATTCAATTTTGATACTTAACTGAATAATTACACCTTCTCCGTTAAATAATAAAGGCGTACGCACGTTAAAAATTATTGCAAATTATGGTTGCATTTATTTTGGAAACATTCAAAAAATTGATTTAGTTTGTCAAATAGAAAAAAAAAATTAATTTTTTAAATATTCTAAAAAGTAGTATACACATATTTACACATGACGTGGAAAGTACTACAAATCTCCATTTTTATGTTAATTGTTTTTTTCAAAATGTTTGGAAAAAAACATATTTGATTGGGTTGAAATTTAGAATTTGTAACAAGTTATATATTCAATTTTTTTTTATTTAATAAACTCTTTTAATCTGTAAAAGAAATTTTGAACGACGAGTTGCTCGTGATATATCGCCTATCAAATTGGGATTTACATATTTATATATTAAGCTATTTGATGTCCGAGTATTATATGTTCATTTATTTTACTCTAATAAACTCTTTTATTTTTTCCTGTCAAGAAAATAATTAAAATAATTAGAGAAAGTGGTGCTTCATCTTCCAAAAGTAATAGCACTACTCTCAATTCTCAAATAATTTATAGGGATAAATAAAAGAAAGATTAAACTACAATGAAGTAGGTATTTGTGGGAAACCTAAAGGATGAAGCCAACGTTAACTTAATCAAAATATTTACTTAGTACGTGTTTGCGTTTCAATCTCAAACAAAATTAAAATCAGGTTAGATGAATCTTCACTAATCATCAAAGAAGAGATTTGAAAATTTTATTTTTAAAATTTACCCAAAAAATAGTTAAAATCTATAAACAAACAGAATATTTGACTATAGAATATTAATTTAAGCTCTCAAATTTTATGGCTATACGGGAACTTTGTCACGTAACATCATCTTAAACTGTAAAGTGTCCCTAGGTGAACATATTCCAATCATATTTATATATGATGAATTGACTAATTTTTAGTTGGTTGTCATTTTATGCAACCCATCTTTTTTATTCGGGTTTGAAATTGATAATATAAGAAAATTTATATATACGAATTTAAAACTCGATCAAACTATTACTCTATAAGGCGTATAAGAATAATATTTTCGCCGATTCATAATAAGTAACTTTTTTACCGTTTTATTTTAGTTCAAAATAAGTGTCCTTTCTACATAATTAAGAATGAATTGACTATAGTTTTTCTTATTTACTCTTATGTACATATCTGAATGTGTCAAGTTAACAATAAAAAAAATTTAATTGAGGGTAATTTAGCCAAAATACATATTTATTTCTAGGAGTTAGTATTTTATTAAGGGGTATGCTAAAGACAAAATAGTCATTTATTGTGGACCGAAGGAAGTAAGATGTAGGAATAAGAATATGATGAATCAACTAATTTTTAACTAGTTGTCATTCTAGGCAATCTTTTTCCGGGTTGAAACCGATGATATAAGCAAGCCTAAGGGGTCATTTGATATGGTGTATACTGAATATGGTGTATTAATAATGTTATGATTAATTATGCTGTAATTAATTATACTAGAATTATTTCTTATTGACTGTTTGGTTTGATATATTAAATGTTTTGAAAGGGTAAATTTTTCTTTATACATGCTTACCCTTGTATTAAAAATCATAGTATTTCTAATGTCATACTACGGTTTCAAGCTGAGCAGGACGAAGACGGAATACCTGGAGTTTAAGTTCAGCGCTGAGCCGAGGAAAGTGGGTGTGGATGTGAGGCTTGACTCATAGGTTATCCCAAGTAAAGGCAGCTTCAAGTACCTTGGGTCTGTTATCCAGTGGGAAGGGAGATTGACAATGACGTCACACACCGTATTGAGGTAGGATGGATGAAGTTGAGGTTAGTATCTGGAGTCCTATGAGTGAATGAAGTGGAGGTTAGCATCTGGAGTCCTATATGATAAGAGAGTGGCAATGATACTCAAAGATAAGCTATATAAAGCGGTGGTTAGACCGATCATGATGTATGGAGCTGAGTGTTAGCCTGTTAAAAACTCACATATCTAGAAAATGAAAGTAGCAGAAAGGAGGATATTGAGGTGGATGTACGGGCACACTATGATGCACACGATTAGGAATGATGATATTCGGGAGAAGGTGCACATGACCCCATTGATGACAAGATGCAGGAAGCGAGGCTCAGATGGTTCGGGCATGTACAGAGGAGAAGCCCAGATGCTCCCGTAAAGAGGTGCGAGCGACTGATTGTGGAAGGCACGAGAAGAGGTAGAGGGTGACCTAAGAAGTATTGGGAGAGGTGATCATGCGGGACATGGCAAAGCTTTAGATTTTTGAGGACACGACACTTGATAGGCAGATGTGGAGGTCGAGTATTATGGTTGTAGGTTAGGAGGTAGTTGATTCTTGCCTTACTTCGTACCATTGTTATACTGGCCTGGTAGGATTTTTGTCTAGACAGCTAGTGGCAATATTGTGTCTTACTATTTCGCTTTTCAGTGCTGGACCTATTTATTAGTTATCGCTTTTGCTTTGTATCTTTCTTCTTGATTTCACGTTATTCCTATTTTTCTTATGATTTCTGTGGTGATACTGATATTGTTTCCTTTTGTCTTATTGTCTTCTTTTTGTTCTCTTGAGCCGACGGTCTTTCGTAAATAACCTCTCTACTCTTTAGGGTATGGGTAAGGTCCGCGTACACACTATCCTTCCCGGACCTCATTAGTGAGATTTCACTATGCCATTGTTGTTGCTAATGCCATAGTTTACTATGTATAAAAATAATACTGATTTATAACTTAAAGTCTAATACAAATAACATTACCAAACAAGGAATTAATAATATCAAAACTGACACATATATTATTTTCTTTAATACATTCTACCAAACAATCTCTTAATTAATTATAGTTAGATAATAATGAGTTAAGATAAAAATATATTTTAATTCAGAAATTCAGGTACATATATGACTGTCTCGTGAAGCATGAAAATTAATCAAAGTACAGTATAAGGAGAAAAAAAGAGTTCCTTTCGTTTTCTTTCCTCCTTCTTCTTCTTCTTCTTCTTCTTCTTCTTCTCTCTTTCTCTCTCCCTCTCTCTGTAAACCCCAACCTCTCTCTCTCTCTCTCTCGCAACTCACATTAATTCTTTGCTTCTACCTTTAAATTCACGAGATCCCCCATTTCCCTTTTTTCTCTTTACATTGTAAAGATTTCTCAGTCAATACACCATTACACTTGCAAATAAGAGAAAAAACCCAAACCCAGTTCAAGATTTTAGACTTTAAGATATACACATTGCTAAATTTATAGTATTAGAAAAAAATGTCGCATTCTGGAAAGCCCATATCGGAAATGGGTTTTGACTCATTAGCTGATCGGTTGAGAAACTCATTACTCAGTAGTTGTAATATTAACGAAGAGAAGGAGGAGGAGAAGAACGATAACAAGCCCGATTTTCGAGAACTGGATCTGGGTTCACCCGTTTCACCATTGATGACCCGAACGAGTCGACTCAGTACATCTACCACTACTACTACAAGTAGCAGATCTAGCTCATCATCTGGATCCGGGTCCGGTCGAAATGTGTTATGTTCGGGTCCTAGAAGGTCAGATTCGAGTCATTCCGGTGAACTTTCGGGTTCGGGTTCAGTCGAGAGCTCACCTACAGCACGTGGGCTCAAACCGGGTCATAGGCGGTCCGATTCGGGAACTGCACATCCGTTAATTTACTCCGGTGGATGCTCCGTCACTTCCCCTGTCGGTAATGCGCTTCCGGCTGGCAATATTTGCCCATCCGGCAAGATTTTGAAAACCGGCATGGCTTGTAAATCCACAAAGACTGATGTTTTAGGGACCGGAACGGCGAATTACGGCCATGGCAGCATAATGCGTGGTGGGGCGGGTCCAAAATCCGCCGTCGATGGCGGTTCTGTCCATACTATGAATTCAAGAGGATTTACTGTTGGTGAGACGGTAAAAAGAGGGATTTTTACTAACGATTCAGATGAGTTGAAAAGAATAGGGAATGAGAATTACAAGAAGGGTAATTTTATTGAAGCTTTGAGTATTTATGATAAAGCCATTGCTATTTCTCCGGGCAATGCTGCATTATATTGTAATCGAGCTGCTGCGTTAATGGCTTTGAATCGGCTAGGGGAGGCAGTGAAGGAATGTGAGGAAGCCATTAGGCTGGATCCATCGTATGTTAGAGCACACCAACGATTAGGATCTTTGTTACTTAGGTAAGTGATTTATAAAAAGTTTGAATCTTTAGAATCTATCCATATGAGCGTTCGCGCATTGGTAATGTGGTGAAGTTTGTGTACGGTTTATGGATATAAAAAAGAATAAATTTTTAGAATCTATATGCGGGTTCTTTGCTTATCTGTAATGTGATGAAGTTTGTGAACGGTGTATTTGATGTAAAAATGATCAAAGTTTTGCAATCTATGTGTGTTTGCGTATTTTGGTAATGTGGTGAAGTTGGTGTGCGCTCTATGTGATATAAAAAATATCAAAATTTTAGAAACTATGTGTATCCGCATAATGGTTATCATAAATCTTGGTAATGTGGTGAAATTTCTGTATTGAAGAATAAGTGTTAAATGTGTTGTTTTGATTAATGTTGCTGGCTAAGTTTTTGGCTAGTGTAAAACTTTCTTGATTGATGCTTGCTGTGTATGGTCGTATTGGTTATCAACAAATCTTGGCAGTGTGGTGAAATTTCTGTAGGGTGTATGAAAGATATCCCGTTAAATGCGTAATTTTGATTATCTTTTCTGGTCTAGTTATTTGCTAATGCAAAACTTTCTCGATTGATGCGTTATTTGACATTTACCCAACAAATGTTAAACGGGATGCAGGGAATGTGTTGATTGGTGGGTGGATGCACTTTTTGATTAACCAGATCTGATTGTTTCGAACGAACAAAAGTTAATGGTTTTGTCTGTTTGGATTTTTGTGGTCATTGTTTCTGCTATTTGTTCCTATGTCTGTCCCTTTTTTATAGGGCTATAATTTCATGCATCTTATTGATGTTCCCCTTCCACTTTTTAGTTTCTTGGATTGTAATTACGCTTGAGACAGTATTCTCACAATTCCTTATCTGAATTAGATTATTGGAGTCTGCTTGCTTATTTTGCCTAGAACTGTAAACAATCTCATTTCCTGTAAAACTTACAGTTTAGGACAGGTTGAAAATGCAAGGAGTCACTTTTTTTCCCTAGGTCATAAGCCGGATCAAGCTGAGTTGCAGAAGTTGCAAGCGGTGGAGAAACATATCAGCAAATGCACTGATGCCCGGAGAGGTAGAGATTGGAAAAGTACCTTAAGAGAAGCTGAGGCAGCAACTGCTTCTGGAGCTGATGCATCTCCTCAGGTAAAGCATTTCTAATGGTTCAGTTCCGTGACAAATGTTTAATGAAAATTTCAAGTGCTGGTACTGAATCTCCAATATTGAAAGCGCAGCTATTTGCATGTAGAGCTGAAGCTTATTTGAAGCTACACAAATTGGAGGATGCTGAATTGTGCCTATCAAAAACTAACAAGTTCGAACCATCTGCTATAGCATGCCAGTCAAAATTTTTTGGGATGCTCTCCGAAGCATACGTATTCTTTGTTCAGGCTCAGATTGAGATGGCTCGGGGAAGGTGAGTTTATGAATATAACATCTGCTGTAGTAGAAATAAGAGGTTCAGCAGGAGTATGAGAGAATGGATCATGAATATCTGCAGGTTTGAAAATGCACTCACTTCCATTGAGAGGGCTGCACAAGTAGACCCTCGAAGTACTGAAGTTTCTGCTTTACTCAACAATGTGAGGCTGGTGGGGCAAGCTCGTGGTCGCGGCAACAATCTATTTAAATCTGAAAGATATACAGAAGCTTGTGCTGCTTATGGGGAAGGGCTCATGCGTGATTCTTCAAATTCGGTTCTCTACTGCAATAGAGCAGCTTGCTGGTATAAACTCGGGCAGTGGGAAAAATCTCTGGATGATTGCAACCAAGCGCTCATTATCCAGCCAAATTATACTAAAGCTCTACTTCGACGAGCTGCCTCAAATGCTAAGGTGAAATGCCACCTTCAAATCTTAGTTACTACTATATGTTTTCCTTTTTTTACTTCTTTTTTTTGATAACCGTGGTGTCCGGGCCAGTTTGCGCGCAACTAGATAATTCCACGAGATGCTTGTCACCTCCCAAGATGAACCAGGTAATTTTTTTGTCTCTGCTGAGACTTGAACCTGAGACATCATGGCTCTCAACCCACTTTATCGACCAATAGGCCACACCCTTGGGTGCACTACTCTATGTTTTCCTAGAATCTGTTGTTTGAGAAAAGGATATAAATTTGATCTAATACAATGAATTATAGCTGGAAAGATGGGCGGAAGCTGTGAGAGATTACGAGGTTTTGAGGAGGGAACTTCCATATGACAATGAGGTTGCGGAATCATTGTTCCATACCCAAGTTGCATTAAAGAAGTCACGTGGAGAAGATGTTTACAATATGAAATTTGGTGGGGAGGTGGAGCTGGTTTCGGGTCTCCAGCAGTACCGGGCTGCGATTTCATCATCTGGTAAGCTTTCCTGCATCTGTTATCTTAACCTTCCTTCTATCATTTACTATATAACTCAACAACTGCAGTTGGAAACTGTAGGTGCATCTGTGGTCCATTTTAAAGCGGCATCCAACCTACAATGCAAGCAGATATCCCCTTTCTTGGATACCTTAAGCACCAAATTCCCTTCAATAAGTTTTCTCAAGGTTAACAATCATAGCCCTGAGTTCAGAACTTTTACGTGTACAAGAGAGGAACGAAGAGAACTCATATTAACTTACGGTTGTCTAATGTTTTCTACTGTAGGTGGATGTGGAAGAGAGCCCAACAATCTCTACAGCAGAGAATATTAGAATAGTACCTACATTTAAGATTTACAAAAATGGTAGCCGCGTGAAGGAGATGGTTTGCCCAAGTCCAGAGGTGTTGGAGTCATCGGTGAGGCATTACAGCATTTAAGAGTGCATTGCCATTTTTCATGGTGCTTCTTTGTCTATTGCCTTGCATTCTCTTGCAATTCCAGTTGCTTGATCACTCTGTAAACCGTTTCCACTCCCACATAGAAGGATTCCATATATAGATGTGACATAATCAGAGCTACCACAAAATGCTTTTATGAGCCGATTCAGCTGTGCCTATTGTCTGCAGAGGGAAAATTTAGTCTCCTTTTTTTTTTACCCTTATTCATTCATTCATTCCTCATTTCTGTTCAGCTTCTTTTCCCATCTCCGGCATTCTCTTCCATTTGTATTTTAAAATTTTTAGCCTTGCCTCCCCTAGGATAATCCATCTTCAGTTGGGAGAAGTAGGGAACATGTAGAATTGATTTTTAGAGAAGATAGAAGCGGCATGCTGGATGGTGTTAGATGAGGATCATAATGTGTACATATACGATCATGCACACAACCGTTGGAGGCCGAAGAAGGGATATTCGATGTCTAGTGGGTAGTTATTGGTTTAGTGGAAAAAGGATGAATATGATTATGTTTCTTAGCTCAAAGCATTCTATCAATAAAATTCCATTTCTTTTCCCTCTTTCTGTCTTGTTAACATTTAACTCATTCATGATCTATAATTTGTATTTCTAGTTTGTGAATGCCTTCTGAATGGTAGGCTGTCTACTGTTGATTTAGTGGGGGTAATCTTGCCATTTAAATCTCAATTATAAGGGATGGAGGTTTTTTTTTTTTTTTTTCTTCTTCCTCCTGATGATCGAGAAATTTCCTGAGTGTATTCTCTAGCTGAGGGTTTATCGGAAATAGCATCTCTCCCCTCCCGGGGTAAGGTCTGCGTTCACACTATCCTCCCCAGATCCTACTTGTGGGATTCACTTGGTTTTTTTTTGTTGTTGAGAAATCTCTGAGTGTGAATTGACGCATTGTTCGAAACTTGGTAGATAATGGGTCGCTCCCTCAAGTTATAATTGATGTTTGGTTCTTAATAGATGGCTATGTTGGACCGCTTGATTATTGGGGTTTGTACTTTGGTAAAGTTCATAAGTATATGATTGTAGTTGTCCCTTTCTTAACTTGTCTGCTCCCCTCAAAATTTTTTCTTATTAATTTGTCAATGTTATGGACCATTTTGTAATATGGATAGTATATACAGCTATGCTGTACTTATGCATATTCATTGTGTATGTGCGCTATGGTCCGTCAAACCTAATATATCTTTGAATATGTGGCAAATGATTAACATGATTGCTCTTAACTTTAAAGAGGGAGAAGGTCAGTTGTTTTTGGGGCGAGTTATCTCATTTCCATCTTGTAGCCGGCCCCTTGTAGAAATACAGGGTATAACTTTGTACAATAGACCTTTGTGGTCCGGTCTTTTCCCGGACTTGCGCATAGCGGAAGCTTAATGCACCGCGCTGCCCTATCTCTTTTCCATCTTAGTATTACAGCAAACTAGTATTTGTTGGGGAATAATTGTTGCAAGCCTCAACACTTTGGTAAAATGTCAAAAGCGGGCATCACTGGGAACTTTACTTTTTGTTGTGAAGGAGGGATTTTGTATTAAGTTCACTAGGAAAAATACCGGGGCTGTTTTGTTTCAAGACATGTCGAATAGTGAGTACATACTAGCATGCTCAGCAGTAGATATGGAGTTAAATCCTTTAGAGTGGGTCGTCGTAGAGGAGCTCTGATATCATAAAGAGTATAGGCTGTAGAACGGAACATGCTCAAATCCTTTAGAATGGGGCGTCATAGAAGAGCTCTGATACCATTAGGAACGGGTGGTATCAAGGACGGGTACAAACTTAAATCCTCTAGAACGGGGCATATAGAGGATCTCTGATACCATTAAGAACATCTGATGCAGAATGAATTAAAAGAGCGGTATACTATTAATGAAGAATGACTCTTTATATAGAGCTAAGTTACAACAGAAAAGATACACCAAATGTACAGAAACATAAGATAAAACATAACCTAACATACTTTTGATTGGAAATGTTATTTCTTTGATTGTGGCAAACAATGGAGATTTATTCTAAGATTTGAATAACTTTCACTTGACACTCCTACTAGATCCTACTATTCCTGATATTCCTACTGGATTTGAGCAACTCGAGTATGAACACTGTATCGCTATGCCCCTCGCTTAGCCCCGCTCTTTGGTTTAGGATGGATCCGGACTGGAAGCGAAAATACCGTAAAAATGGCTTCTTTCTTTGTCTCACACCTTCATCTAATTACTTAAATTCAAATTTCAAAACTTAAGGGTTTGTTTGGTACGAAGAAAACATATTCTGAAAAATATTTTTAATTTTTTTCATGTTTGGGGTCTTGAATATTTTGTAAATCTTTTTTCCTCCAATTGTCAAAAAGTAACTTCCTTACCAAAGAAGAAAAAGTATTTTCCAAAACTCTTCCTCAATCTTTCCCACCCCATTTTCCTCTCCCCCTCAACACCAACACCTTATTCCCCAACCACCCCAACATCCCATTCCTCCCCTCGTCCTCGCTAACCCTCGGCCACCCCCACTCCAAACATTGTCTCAGTCACCTCGGCCCCTAAACCCCGGCCTACCACCTTCCCTCCCTCTTATGCATTTTGTCTCATATGGTATCTGCATAAATTATGTTATATATTTATAAATAAATATTTCCTGATATCTTACTAAACACCAAAAAAATAAGCAAGAAAATTATTGATTTTCTAAGAAAAGTGACAAACAAACTGTAAAACCTTACAGACAAACTTCAAACTTTAATGAAACAAAGCCCGCTTAACTAAATTAGAGTTGAAATGAGTTGAGAATGAAGAAGACGACAATGTATGGAAAAGGACTTAACGCTATAAAGTCCAAAATACATAGGCAGCGAAATTAAAGGAATCTAACAAATAAAGTTAAGAAGAAGTAGTGGAATTTGGATAAAGAATAAAGACACGTTGCTAAATGACACTTCAAGTCACAACTCATAACGTAGCAGTGTTTGCCGTACGAATTACGTTATAGAGAATAAGGGGAAAAAGATATTTCGAGATTGATGTGTAATCAATACTTAAAAAGGAAATATATGATATCAGTCAATGGAATCATATCATCATTCAATATTATAGCCGTTGTAGATCTATCTATCTTATCTATTGCATTGAAAATGTGGCTTTATGAGTAAAAATTGTGTGGGTTAATTATTTTTTTAAAGTGATATTTATTTTTTATTCAATATTTAGTGTTGAGCAAAAGTAATCACTAGTCTATTAAAATTAATATAAAAAGACAACGTTACCCTTTCTTCCCAAACAAAAATACGCCATTTTCAGATTCTATACAATAGAGCAGCAGCCGGAGTTCAATGGCACTCATTATGTGTGTTGAACTTCAATGGTATGGAAAAGATCCCTTCAAAATACATTTTGTAAAAAGGATTACAAACGATTATGTGCATCAGATCTTGAATCCAGTTATACCGAGTCTACTAAACACGTTCAATAATTTAGCCAGTTGTATAGAAGTGCACTGTGGAGGAAGGGGTGATTTCCTTAGATCATTATAAAGTAGCTCTAAATGCATTTGAAGAGTCTCTGACAAGAGTTCACCACATTGAAGAAAAACTAAATAAAATTTCTTTGTAATTAACGTATCTACTTAATAATTTTTTTTGTAATTATTTTATATTTAGTCCTTAACTTATTGTTACAAGCACAGAAATTAAGGATAGGTAAGTCCTGAACTTCGAGTTCCAAGTTCAAAAGTTAAAGACATGTAGTTCTGAGCTTAGAGTTGCAAGTTCAAAATTAGTTAAGGACACTTGGTCCTGAACTTAGTATTACAATTTTAAAAGTTAAGGACATTTGGTCATGAACTTAGACTAACAACCTCAAAAGTTAAGGACAATAGGTCCTGAACTTACAGTTACAAGTTCAAAAGTTAAGGACAATAGGTCCTTAACTTTGATTTTCAAGTACAAAAGTTAAGGACAAACAGTCCTTAACTTACAGTTACACGTTCAAAAGGTTTGTCCTTAACTTACAGTTACAAGTTCAAAAGTTAAGGACAATAGGTCTTTAATTTTGATTTCCAAGTTCAAAAGTTAAGGACAGACAGTCCTTAACTTACAGTTACACGTTCAAAGTTAAGGACAAGGAGTACTTAACTTACGGTTACAAGTTTAAAAGTTAAGGACAATAGGTCCTTAACTTTGACTTATAAGTTCAAAAGTTAAGGACACTTGGTCTTGAAGTTTGAGTTCCAAGTTCAAAAATTAAGGACATGTAGCCTTGAAGTCCTGAACTTAAAGTTCCAAGTTCAAAATTTAAGGACATGTAGTCGTGAAGTCCTGAACTTAGAGTTACAGGTTAAAAAGCTAAGGACATGTAGTCTTGAAGTCCTGAACTTAGTGTTTCAAGTTCAAAAGTTAAGGACATGTAATCCTCAAGTTAAGGACATGAGTAGAAGGGTATTTTCGTCCGGTCAGTTAAAGTTTATTAAACCAGTGGCTAAAGACTAAAAATATTTAAAATACTTGCTTTAAAATAAAGACATGAGCTGTTAGTGGCTATTTGTGCACATCACCCGACTTTATGATCAATGAATTATGTTGGGAATCATGAGATTTCGGGTTTAAGTCACAATAATAATACTCCCTACAGTTCATAATAAGTGTTCAATTTATTTTTAGCATGCCCATTAAGAAAATACTAAATTCTATACAAAAATACCTACTATGACCATACTACCCCTACTTAAATATTTAATGTGAGGAGTAAGAATTTTTTTTAGGGATATGTACATAGGGGTTATTTTGTAAAAACAAACTGAATTCTTCTTGATTACATAGCTGGACACTTATTTTGAACCAAAATAAAAAAAGTAAATTGACTATTTATTATAAACCGGGGGGAGTAATATTCAGTGTAGGGTCTGAGAAGGTAATGCGTATGCAGATCTTACCCTTATATTGCGGAGGTAGATGAACTATTTTCGGTCAATTCTGGGCTCAAGAAAAGCAATTTATAGTAGATTTGAAAAATAAAAACAGTACTCTCTCCGGTCCATAACAAGTGATCAATTTGCTTTTGGCGTGCTCATTAAGAAAATACTAAATTCTATACAAAAATACCTAGTGTACTAAACTACTGTTAGTTAAATATTAATGCGGGGAGTAAGAAAACTTTTTAGGGATATGTACATAAGGGTAATTTTGTAAAAATAAATAATTTTTTTTTAATTATATAAAAAGACGCTTATTTTTAACCAAAGTAAAAAAGCAAATTGGTCACTTATTATGAAATGGAGGGAGTAATGAACGAAGTCATGCTGAAAATAATAAAGTCAAAAATAGTAAGTAAATCCATACAAATGAATCCAACAGATAAAATACATTATATAGGCCAGAGATTGGCAATGGACATTTCCAAAATGGGAATTACTGGATAAATTTAACATAATAGACGTTTGTTGGCATTCCAGACTTCCTTCGCCTTTCAGAGCCTATCTAGAAGAGAATCCACTACTTCTTGGTTGTGAATGTTTCTGTACAAGAATTTTTGTTTAGGCAGTTCATATCATTCATACATAATGTTTTGATCTAAGATTTCAATTCTTCTATGTTTCAATAGTAATATATTCTCTCAATTTAGTAATAGAGATCGAAGGCTAAGATAATACAAGGATGATAATAATAATACTATTCATTTGAAAAACACAACAACAACAACAATCCAGTATAATCTCACCAGTGGAAATGGAGAGGGTAGTGTGTACGTAGACCTTAACTCTATCCTGGGGTAGAGAGGTTGTTTCCAACAGACCCTCGGCATCCCTTCCTCCAAGAACTCCCCACCTTGTTCTTGGGGTGACTCGAACTCACAACCTCTTAGTTGAAAATGGAGGGTGCTCGTCACTAGAGCAACCCACTCTTGTCAAAATCATAGCGAAAACAAAAATATATGTCTTTTTATCTATTCAAATTTTAGTAGATCGAGTTACTCAATACATATGGCAAACTAGTTCGGATATCACAGTTATTTAAATTAAAAAAAGGACAGAGATCCATCTATTTGTGTCCGGAACCAAAACATTATTATTTTGGACTCAAAAGACACAAAAATAAGTGGAAAAAAAAACCATAATATATATAACGCCAGATCACCTGGCGCTATATAATAACGCTAACTGTACTGTTACTATATAACGTTGGGTGAGCTGGCGTTATATGCTGACAGTTTGGTATAGCGCCAGACGACCTAGCGTTATACCTTTTTTTTACCTGACCCCAGCAATAATACCAGGGTACAATAATTCAAAAGCGTATAGTGCCAACTTAATTGGCGCTATATATGTAAAAAAATCTTCCCATCTCTCCATTTTATATAAAGAGGTTAGAATCGCATAGAAATGTATTCCAAAATTTTTTAACTCTTGTTGCTCTTGTTGAAACGTCTATTGTTGTAAAATTCTACAACACTTTTTCACTATGTCTGAAGAGCGTAGGATAAGAATTTCATTATATTGGGGTGGTGAGGTTGTGATGAAGAATAACTCTGTGGGCTACAGTTTACCTGCTAAGTGTCATGTTAAATTGCCATTGACAATAGAGTACGATACATTGATATCGTTATTATGCAAAAATGAGTGTGAGGAAACGTTCGGTGATACTTAAAGTAACCCGAAGATATTTGTATTTCGTCACTCCGCAAGGGGTTGCTTTTTACTCGGAGTTTAACATCGAAGATGATGAAACTTTGCATGATTTTTTGAGGACCCTGGACGAATGTCGTGATTTTCTTGTAATCACAACGTTGGAGATATACGTGAAGGTCAAAGACGTTCTAAAAAATAAGGTTGTGCATAATAGAGATAACCCCCAGTCATCGGGTGGTTATTCTGGATCATTTTTTGTCGGACAAGTTCCGGATGAACGGGTTATCTTTGATTTAAACTTATCACCGCCGGTTAATTAGCAAGGAGAATGATGTATGCAGTAAAAACGAGCAAGTTGAACTCACTCAATTTCCCGAAAATGATGTATGCCATCGGGACCTAGTAGATGTACAAAGTGAGGAATAGAACAGTGATTACGATAACAATATGGATGAATTCGGTGATGAGACACCCTTTGCTTGTGAGTGGTGATGCAGAGGATGAGGAGGAAGGACCTGATTTGAAGAGAGACCCCCCCAGACAAAGAGTGTATGAGTCTAAAGTGTCGTTTCATTCAAGAGAGATTCCTTACATTGATAACTTGCTAACCGTGCCGGATGTAGAAGCTCTCACAATGGATTTTGATGAAATTCGGACAGCAATGTGGGAAGATTCTAGATCAACGGTGCTTGCAAAGGGGATGCTTTTTCCTGATAAAGCGCGCCTAAGCAGGGCTTGTAAAATGCACAACGTAAAAGAGTGTCATGAAATGCAGGTAGCAGAGTCAAGTCCGACGGTATACAAGGTTATTTGCCGCAGGTGGTTTTGGCCATGTAATTGGATGTTGCGTGCGACTAAGAAGAAGACATGTATGTGGAAAGTGGGTAAATACATTCCCACACACACATGCGAAATGGACACATTCAACGGGAATCACTTCAACTTGGATATTGACTTAATTTCTCTTGTTCTTATTCCACACATCAAACAGTCCATAAGGTATAAAATCAAAGAGTGTATTACATCAGTCCAGCAGGAACATAGCCATACCATTACTAAAAGAAATGCATTTTTCGAGCGCAAACGAGCGTTTGAAATAGTGTATGGTAACTGGGATAAGTCACTTGCACATCTGCCTAGGTATATGGCTGCACTGCAGCATTTCAACCTCGGGACGATTGTTGAGTGGAAACTTGAGCGAAGTGAAGGTAAACTTGAATATATATTCAATTACGTGTTCTGGGTGTTTAAACCAGCAATTGATGGTTTTTCGCATTGTCGCCTTGTAATATCCACAGACGGCACTCATGTCTATGAAAAGTACGATATCAAGATATTAATAGCCATGGCAGTAGATGCTAATGGACAAATATTTCCTCTAGCTTTTGCTATTTGTGCCAATGAAAGTCAATAGACGTGGACGTTATTTTTGAACCATATGAAAGAGCACGTTGTGAAACAGCGTTCTGGTATCTGTCTAATATCTGATCGGCACGGTGGTATCTTAAGTTCTATAGAGAACTTGCCTGCATGGCAAGAACCTTATTCCTAACATCATTATTGTGTTAGGAATCTGAAAGCGAATCAGAAGGCATATCCCAATAAGGATCTGCATGATTTGATGTGGATGGCAGCAACAGACCACCAACAACATAAATTCCAGAATCACGTGGAATATATTAGGCAAGAAGATGAGGCAGCCTATCGTTGGTTAATGCGACATGACCCTGAAAAGTGGACTTTGCATGCGGATGGTGACCGACGATGGGGAACTCTGACTACAAATATGTCAGAGTTTTTCAACAGGTTATTAAAGTCAGCAAGAGGATTTCCTATCACAGCCATGGTATGGATGTCATTCAAGAAGATGGCGGAGAGGTTTATTGAAAGATCTGCGGCTGCAACGTCATTGATAGAAAGGGGTATTGAATTTATGCCGGTGCCGATGACGAGATTTGAGAAATACAGACGACGAGCACATTGGCATTCATTTTTGCAGTATGATAATGAAAAAAATGTTTTTGAAGTTCGCACCGCTATCCATCAAAATCGGGGTAATAATGTGCATACTGTAAATGAATCTGCAAGGTTATGCTCTTGTGGAAAATGGTCCATCTACCACATACCTTGCTCACATGCCATCAAGTGCTTTTAACATGTTGGTTTAGGTGCAACCAACTATGTTGATCGACAACATAGTGTTTCTAAGTACCTAAACACGTATAGTGGTCAGTTGCATACACTAAGTGTTGATCATTATTGGCCTCCCGAACCATTTAAAATGGTGTGTAACAAGTCCTATTTGCATAAAGTACATGTGCATAAGAGAACGTGGATACGAAACCAAATGGATGTTAGTGATACAGTTTATGCGCGAAAATATGGTATATGCTCACAAATTGAACACGACCGTAGAAAATGTCCTTTGGGTGGCAACAGTAATCAAGCTCGGGGTGAGTGTTCTTCTAGTGTACCTAACTACCCATCAGTTTATGTTGTAATAATTAGTTATTATGTGTATGTTGATTGATTTATGAAATAAAATTATGCTTGAAATAAAATTATGTTTGTAATAATGTCTAGCCCATTACCAATCTTGTTTTTCACCTTTTTTTGTTTTTTCTTTATTTTACCTCTATTCCCTATCTAAATGTAATACGAATTTCAATAAAGTAGTCGTGTTAACATCATGATATTTAACACGTAAAATATAGCGCTATTATACCTGGCGTTATGTGTGTGTTGTCTTGTCGAACTGAAAAAGCTAACCGAATGACATAAAGTACACTTATTAACATCATGATATTTAACACGCAAAATATAGCACCATCATACCTGGCATTATGTTTGTGTTGTCTTGTCGAGCTGAAAAGTTGACCGAAAGACATAAAGTGGACTTGTCAATATCATGATATTTAACACGCAAAATATTGCGCCATCATACCTGGCATTATGTGTGTGTTCTCTCGCCTATAAATAATGGGCTCATTGTAGTTATTTTGTGTGTTAAAAAATTGACTAAACGCAAATATTTCTTTAAACTTGGATATTTTTTAACTAAAAGGAAATGACTCAACCTCGTACACCAGTGTGTTACTGTGAAAAAAGAATGTGTGATGCAAACTTGTTGGGAAGGTCGTGATGTTGGACGCCGCTACTGGGTGTGTATGAACCAGTTGTACAAGGTCCCGATGAACCTATGTGTGAGTTTGATGAATGGGATGATGAACCAAGTTATCAGAAATGCTACAGAGAACGACTGCTAAATATTCATAATATGTGGTTAGGCCAAGTGGAACAACAAAGAGAAAACAATAGAATTATTACAAAAAATGAGGGAGAAACTGAAGGAGGTAGGAGATAAAAAATGCATAGCATAATGGAATTATGCAGCATTGAAAGAACAAAAAAAATATAAACAGGAACTTGCGGAGGTGAAGGCGAGAGTCAAAGAGTTAGAAGACGAAAAAGAACAAATGAAAAAATGATGTAAATGGTTAGAGCGGAGAATAAATGGTAGCCGGGACTAAACAATTCCTACCATGTATTTAGTGCATTTTTCATATTTCGTTTATTTTTATTATGTTGGCATGTTATGTTTGTGTTGTACTCATGTTTAAGTGACATTTAAATTTAAGTTTAAGTTTAAGTGGCATGTTATTATGTTGGAAGGTTATGTTAGTGTTTGTACTATACTAATGTATTTGTACTAGTTTGTGTTTTCTTATGGTATTCATTTCTGGTAGTTATTGTTTTAATATCATTGCATGCCTGCTTATTTATGCGATGTATGCTGGAGTAACTAATACGGTTTTTATTTTTATTTTTGTTTTTGTTTGCCTTTCTTTTCCCTGCACCGAGGGTCGATTGGAAACAGCCTCTCTACCCTCTCGGGTAGAGGTAAGGCCTGTCTACATATTACCCTCCCCAGACCCCACCTTGTGGGAATATACTAGGTTGTTGTTGTAATGTATTTGTACTAGTCAAGGTGGCATTTAAGTTTAAGTGCTTGTGTTGTTATACGAAACAATGAAACAAATGGAGTACTAAAAAAAGTAATAGAAATATTCGATTAAATATTGTTGTTAATGTATACAATATATTATTTACACCAAATACAAAAAGAAGGAAGACTGACTCAATGTGTCCCGCATCCGGTGTGTCTCAATGTAGCCGTCGGTCTGAGGCGCATCCTGTGAGCACGTGATTTTTGCCTTACTTGAGAAGTACTCCCAGAAAATTCAAAAATAAAAATAGTTTCATGTTGGGTATGACTTTTGTGATTTTGTGTTATCATATCTTTTTGTGTGCACGTTTATTTATTTAAATTAAAAATACAAAAAAATATATGCTAAATTTTGCATTTTTAGTGTTTGATATCGAAGTCATGTGATTTACGTTTTAGGCAATATGTAATTGGGCACGTTAATTGTAGTAAACAATAGCGGTGTTATAGGTTAGTATATACATATGTGTGTATATATATATATATATGTATATATATACATATATATATATATATATACACATACACATATAATATCCGATCTGGGCCAAATGCAGTCTAAAAGCCAGGCCCAAACGGATTTCTTCTAACCCAACCCAAATACCCGTCCAGCTACAGCCTGTATAACACTTGATCTGGACCGTTGGATTTTATTATCCAACGGCCCAGATTAATCATTTAATCCCAATATACACTCGGACTATGCTTTAACCAAACGACGTCGTTTGGTTTAAGTGAGGGGATCCTGATCGTTGATCGTAAATGATCCAACGATCAGGATTCAATCTCATCTCTGGTATATATTCCTCATTTCATACCCCGCCCCCCAAGCCAGAACCCCCCCTCTCCCTTCATCTCCCTCAGAGCTCTCAAACACCCGGTGTAACGCCGCCCTCCTCCGCCTGCCGGAAATCGCCTCACGGCGGTTCCGGTAGGCCAATCGCCACCAAACCAATGCCAAATCCTTCCCCTCACCTCCCCCATCACGATCCCAGCCTCCATTAACCTCGAATCATGTCGGAGCTCCTCGAATCTTCATTTGAAGATTCGAGTCAAACTCGAACCTATGCCAAATCACCCCAAATTCACACCACAGTCTCCTCACACCTCCCCCACACTCCCAACGACATTGGTTTGCTTCGAATCTAACCAAAAATGCAAAAGCCCCAAATCCGAGCCCAAGAACCCTAATTTTGAAGAAACCCAATTCGAGCCGTTTTAGCCACAATTGAAGTCCAAGGGACTTTAGTCTAGGTGTTCTCAATCGAGAACATCTCGATTAAAGCCCGTTTGGCTTCAATAATTCCACATTTTGGTTCAAAGTTTGGGTCGGCAGTGTTCTTATGAGGTATTCATTCCTTCTTCGTTCGTTTTAATTCGATTGTGTGAATATGTGTGTGTTTTATTCATTATTTCAATTCTCATCTAGCATGCTTTTAACTTCCCATATCCGTTGGTCTGCTCTTCTCATTTGAGGCCTTTTATTTGGCCAATTCCTCTGTTTTAGTAGTTAAAATGAATCATGAGTCCAATGTGATTAAAGTCGTCAAATAGTTCGTAATATTAATCCCTTGAATCTGCCTGATGCAATTCACTGGTATAGAGCTTGTTACTGTTTGATTGGTTTGAAACTAAAGTTGTGATTCAAATTAAGCCAACTAGGGAATCAGGGTTCACACTTAGAGTATTGGGTGCCCTGCACATGAGGCTAGTCAGTGGAATCCACTGTCACAGCAGGGCATCCCATTGAACACTGCCACCAGCATTGTTTAATGCTTAAGTCCATATTTTGGACAGTAGGTAGTGGGGAATGCAGGGAATTTGATGGGTCTGGCAGAGTTGGGAGTGGGCAGGGTGATAGTAACCTTAGGGGCAGGTGTTCTGGAGGGACTATTGGCTATAAATAGGGCATATTCATACATGTATAGGGGGGATATAGATACATTGATAGGCATACACACAGACACTTGAGAGCATCTGGGAGAGCATCTGGGAGAGCAAAAACAGTATCGGGGAGAGCAAATATTCATAGATACATATAGACACTTGAGAGGATACCTGAGATTAACTAGAGCACCTGAAGAGAAATAGATACAAGGATACACATATAGGAAGATACAGAGGAAGGCTACTGTTTTCCTTGGTTTGGAGTCACTGTTTCATCGAATCTCTTGGCTACTGTTTCATTGCTTTGATTTCAATAGCTGAGTTGTTGTGGTCTTTGGTTGCTTGTTGTCTTGTGTTGGTGGTGCTGAGCCATTTGCTCTAGCTGGTTCAGTGTTGAGTGTCGTGATAGTTTTGATATTTGCTGCTGGTTCATTCGATTGCTGTCACTGGGAGTGTGTGCTTTTGGTTTAGTTGAGTGCTTCCAGTGTTGGTGCTACTGTGATATTCATTTGTTGTTGCTGGTTCGGTTTGAGGGCTGTGGTAGTCCCAGTGTTGGTGGTTGCTGTTGGTAATTGTTTGCTGTTGGTTTAGTGGA
>JASVEL010008793.1:0-20837 GCA_032618575.1 Nicotiana noctiflora | reverse complement strand
GAGTGTAATGGTGGCCTCGCCAATCGGCAGATGAAAAGTGTGTGTCTCTGGTTGCCACTACTCAATCATGGCCGTGATCAAAGCATAATCGAGCTGTATCCGGCTAGTCCTAATAATCCGATAAAATCCCATCTCATCTAGGTGATGGACCACGCGGGGATGTAGAACGCGGGGAGGACTCAAAAACTCCCATAGTCGATCCACTCTCCTAGCCCGAAAAGTCTTTGTAACAACCTATCCCTCCCAGATATACTCGGATCTATGTTGGGGATGTAGGGCTAATAGATCCTACGTCCGAGGGCCAGGATGTATAAGCGCATCCATGTCGTCAACTGTAAAATCATAATTTTTAATAAATTAATTGTACAAATTATCATTAATAATTATGTATTTTTTTATAAATTGAATTCATATTTTTTAATAACTTAATTGCACAAATTACTCACGTATGGATTCCGAACTCGATATTTTTAAGGCCCAGTTGTACCAAACTATCATTAATAGTTATATTTCTTTTTTATAATTTAAATTCATATTTTTTAATAACTTAATTGTATAAATTACTTACGTATGGGTTTCGGGCTCGATATTTTTGAGGCCCAGTGGTACAAACTATCATTAATAGTTATGTTTTTTATATAATTTAAATTCATATTTTTTTAATAATTTAATTGTACAAAGTACTTACGTATGGCTTCCATGCTCGATATTTTTGAGGCCCAGTAGCTATATCTTTTTTTTTATATATAATTTAAATTCATATTCAATAACTTAATTGTACAAAATACTTACATATGTGTTTCATGCTTAATATTTTTGAGGCACAGTTGTATCAAACTATCATTAGTAGTTATGTTTTTTTTTTAATTTAACTTCATATTTTTGTAATTTAATTGTACAAATTACTTACGTATAGCTTCCGGGCTCAATATTTTTCTAAGCTAAACCTATACATTACTACGCTACAAGGCTATAAACTTTACTACGCTAAAAGAGTCTACGTTTTACTATGCTAAAAATGTCAAGATTTTACTACGCTAAAAAATAATCTAAACTAAACATAAACAATAAATAAATTTAATTGCAAATAAAACACAAAATGGCATGAAAGCACATATATACAAATGAGAATATTAACAGACAACTTTAGTTGACAAATTTATATTTTTATATAAAACACTAAAATTAAATTAGGATAAATTTAAGATGCTAATTTCGAAAGAAAAAAAAATACAAACCGAAATAGAACACACATACAAATCAAATAATATGCATTGTTATAAAAGTTTCAACTTAAAATAAATCGAAATATTTCGATTTGAAATTTGCCGGAATCAAACTGATCGAAGTTTTAATTCCAAAAGTGTTAATCAACAATAACAAAATGCTCTACCCGAGTATAAGGCCTACATTTACCAAGTTTTATGTGCCGGGGAACCCAAATTTTTTTTCTTTTTATATGGCGGATAGAATCGAGCTGTGGGGAGGGGGGGACCAAGTGGAACTATAATATTTGAAGAAGAAGGCGACGAGTGGGGAAGAAGTTGGAGGGTTTTTATTAAAGGTATAACGCCAGGTCATCTGGCGCTATACCATACTGTCAGCATATAACACCAGCTCACTTGGCGCTATATAGTAACAGTGCAGTTACCGTTATTATATTGTGCCAGGTGAGTTGACGTTATATATATTATGACTTTTTTTTTTCCACTTACTCATATTTTTTTAGTCTAAAATAATAATATTTTGGTACTATTTATCAATCGTCATGTCGTGAATGTGGTATACACGTTTTCCAATGTAGATGTGTCATGTCAATTGTGACTAATGCTACTAATCCCAATGCCTTATTCTTTTTTTTCTCTTTGGTCATTTCTATTTCTTCCTATTGCTACTAGCGGGAATTTTCAAGGTCACAGTGGCCACTGCAATATCACAGATTATTGACGTGGCTTGACCTGCATATATCACTAAGATTTGACTGTCCTTCATATTTTTGACTGATGCATTGCGTTGTATTCTTTCGATTTATCTATACAATATTTGAAGTTTAATGACTTATAAATTATGGGTGCAGGTCGTGAAATCAGTCATTAATATTTATATTAGAATAGAATAATTTATTGATTATGGATACAAGTCGTGAAATTAACCACTAATGACTGCCTACATCGCACCACTTAAGGTACGATCCTTTTTTGAAATTGTGTGAATGCAGAATATTATGTACCGAACTGTTTTTAATGACCTAATTAATTAAAATTCATGCCAATAAGTTTACTAAAGAAGTAAAACTCAATCTATCGAAAAGTTCATATCCTAGACTCGAACTCGGGACCTCTAAGTAAAGCTAAAGGTACATTAGAGTGATTTTAATCATTCAATAGTTGAAGTTTATGGGTTTAATTTAAATTAATAAGTTCTAAATTAATAATTTATATATATAAATGCATTCTTTTGTATTCGTAGGAAGGAGAGATGGTTGGCATCTCCCTTGAGAGGGACGAGAACACTCTTCGGACTCTACCTGTTATCAGACACATCCAGCTTCCCACTTCCGCGGATCTTACCCAATTTCTTAAAGTCGACCAAAAAAATGTGTTCTTATAACAAATATAAAATTTGAACCAAAGTTACTGAATTCGATTGAACCTACATTGATTTCTAGCTCGACCGTTGCATCCAACACATTCTTTGTGGCGGGAGAAATTCAAAAATAGCCAGATTTACAAGTGGTCATTCAAAAATAATCATAGTTTCAAAAGTAATCAATCTTTTCATGTAAAGATAAATCTGAACAAAAACACTGTTCAAAATTCAAAATAATACTCCAATATAATATATCGGTCCAACATAATATACTCAAACTTTTCGCGTGTGGAGTTCCAGCATAATATGATGAAAGTTCATACACAGGTGCAACAATCTTCAGTATATTATTCTGGAACTTCTGTATTGCGGCAAAATAGTGGCTATTTTTCAATGACTTTACAAACGGTGACTATTTTTTAATAACCAATCCGAAAACTTGCTAGCCTGTGCTATTTTTACATCGGTGGCATATCTAGTTTTATCTACTAGCCATTCCCATCAAATGAAAATGAAGTTGAACTTGATATATGGCCTACGTAAAGATACATTAGTCACAAAGGGAATAAAACTAGTCATTTCGTTGTAATACTTTCTTAATATAGTACTAAGTTACTTGAAGCTAAGAATAATCATGTATTGGCTTATCACTATATCATAAAAAGAATTAAAGAAGCATAATAAGTTGAGGAAGATAAGTAAGAGGAGTAATTGCACTAGGAATTAGATGTGCATTTATTAGTATAGGCCTGTAGGACAAAGATGTTTGACCAAATCTGCGGAGTTAAAGCATAAAAGCCACATTTTTTCGTATCATAGCACACTTCAGACACTGACATATCATTACTGCTTAAATGGTCCTCAAAAACATTATCAACCCACATAAAAGAAAAATATCAAATTTGTTACTTATACAACTTGAAATAATTTTGACACTAGTCAACATTTAATCTACGGAAAAGGGCCAAATGTAACTTTATACTCTCAGAAAAGGTTTTATTGTACCTCACATTATACTTTGAGTCCAAATATACTCCTACCGTTATTCGTTACATTATTGATTTAAAATTATCCTTTTCCGTTAAGTTTGTCTAAAATGGACATCCAATCCTTCTTGCAATGATATTTCATGAGGTGGATACCACATGACTCTCAAAGCCCCAAACCCATTTTACCCTCCCTTCTATTTTTTTCCATCACCAAAATTTTCTGCCTCTCCACCATTTTGCCACCATTCCGCTACCTTGAAAAATATTATATTTCAAATTTTAGTCTTTTATATATGAATTAGGGTTGCTAAGGTGGATTCACCTTATCAAATGTCAGTTCCACAAAGGATTGGATGTCTACCGTGGACAAACTTAACAGAAAGGGTATATTTGAACCAATAGTATTATGACAGAGGTATATTTAGACCTAAAATATAATGAATGATATATTACATTTTTTCTCATAATACAAGGATATATTTAGCCCTTTGCCGTTTTGCCGTTTGATCTAATATTAATCCTCATTAAGAAAGTCTCATTTTTACTCTTAAACCGCTCGTGAAACTCGAATTTAAGAGTAATTCTAACTTATTGTTATAAATTGATTAAATTACTCTTTTTATCTCGAATTATTTATATGTGCGGAGAGAACTTATTTCATGTTGAAACTCCATTAACAATAACGACAACAGTATAAATAGACCAAAAATATAAGAGGAAAAAATTGAGCAATTTCAATAAAACCCTTTTCAAGAGTAAAGGAACAAAGGTACTCCCTCTCCACTTTTGACTCTCCACTCCTTTAATTAGAATAAATAAAGTATGAATTTTATAATTTTAACCATAATAATAATAATAATATTTTCAAAAGTTCTTGGGAAATAACTTGGAGAATGAGTAGTTAATAATAAGAGTAAAAACAAGAAAAAAAGATTATCTTTTCTCTTAATTTAGTATAGTGAACTAGTAAAATTAAAAAAAATATTTCTTAATGCAATGGACAAGTAAAAGCAAAATGAGGGAGCAAATGATAAAAATTCGACTAGCCTAATCTGATTTGGGCAATATTTTTCACCAACTTGTTGATTAGTTGCTGTTGGTTCTGTTTTGTAACTGAAGTAGTCATAGTTTTGGGCTCGTATGGAATTGCATAAGGTATTACCACTTTTAGCCTGCGCCAAAAACTATTTATGTATGATAGCCAAAAAACTGTATAAAGCTTGTATTATTTTTATATATAACATACTTAATACATATATACATTACTTTGTATATATATACATTATATATGTTGGGCCATTATTTTTTCAATTGCGTTACCCCTCCAATTCCAAGCACAGGTATAGCACGTTCATTTTTAGTTTATTACAGACGCATCAAAAAAGACTTGAAACACAAAATCCCAAAATGTAATCTTTGCATAAGAACATGAGTAGCAGTTGGGAATCAGAGCATGATTAACCCTTAATAATGCAGATAAATAATTTGCTGCAGCAGCAATCCTCCAGTTTCAGGATTGGGAAAAGGAAATAACTAGTCTCTCATATGATACTTCTCTTTCACTTCAGAACCGTTTCTGTTCTCGTAGTAAAAACTTTCTTCAACTTGGAATAAAAAGGTGCAATATTTGATTATACAGTTTCAAGGGTAGGGAAAATATTATAGATGGTAATCTGAAGCATTTAGCTTTCAGTCCTCCCAAGTCCCCTGATTAGACAGTGGATAAATTACATTCCACATCTTTTTTTCTTTTTCAAAATCACTTACTTGTGCCGTTTCAGGCACCGCTCGCATACAGGCGTGTCCATTCTTTAGCTGCAGGATTGAAAAAAGAAAACTGAATCGAGGACTGATGGACAATGTAACTACATATTGACAACACCAAGTGCCTTCAATTTTCGGCTGAGCTGATAGAAAGAGCGGGAAGGCAACTTACCCGTTTCAACAGCTTCAACCTCATTCGACTTCCAATGCTTCGCAATGTTCTCAGATAGTGGATCATCTGGATTTGGTGCACTCAGAAGTGCTTGAATGCTGAAAAAGGAACCAAATTACTAACATTCTAGCACCTTAAGCCAAAATTTGGTGCTCATGTTCAGAAACTTCATTACATCCTCGGGAAGAGCATGAACAAAAGTATATGAAAAAAAATAATATCCAAGAATACTCTGTATTTAATACCTCAAAAGAACGGTACGAATCTGAAGAGCAGGACTCCATTTGTCCTTGAGAATATCAAGGCATATCCTACCAAGCTTCATAAAAACGGCCCAAGTGAGTGAGGTGGCATGTGGCTTAAATCTATGTATAACATAATCGAGTAACAGAACAAACCTTATCAATGTTGGGGTGGTATATTTTGGTGAGAAATCGAACCTGTTACAGCATGCAACTTGATCAATGACAGAATTAAAATCGGCAACCAAAATAGCCAAACTAAATTCACGTTTTACTCCATGTACACAAGCATGTACACAAGCATATTATCTCTAGAGCCATCATGTCCGATCGTACATGTTACATAGTGGTAAAAGCCCATGAATTATCCAGAAAGGGCAAGCCTCATGCAAAGACCATGAAAGACTAGGTCCAGGAAGAAGCTTCACATCCAGAAACTCTACCATGTAAAACACTTACCTACAATTGACCAACTTACAATTCTTACGATACTAATACTATTTTTCTGGCTTCTATTGCTGTCACTGATCTATTGTCTGTTGTCTATTGTTTATTTTCTTCTTCTTGAGCCGAGGGTCTTCCAGAAACAGCCTCTATCTCTCCGGGTAAGGTTAAGGTCTGCGTACACTCTACCCTCCCCAAACCCCACTTGTGGGATTTTACTGGGTTGTTATTGTAGTTGTTGTATCTACGCTAGGATAAATCTGATTACTATTCAGCTTTTACCAGCTGTACCAAAACTGTATCAGTTTTTCAACTCAGTTCCTAAGAAAGGAAATCCGAGGGATGCTTATAGTAATATGAGCTAAACCAATAAATAGTAGCCGCAAAGTTCATGAAAGACTATCATCTTTAAGTTCCAACTAAGAGAACACTAGCTACAACTGTCACAAGCACCATTGTAACCAATAAAATCTCAGTCAACAGTTACAATTGTTGATAGACAATCAAACTATACTAAGGAAGAAAAGTTAAACAGAGCCTGAAAGACTATGTCAAGAATACAAACCAATTGATCAACTATAAACTTCTGATGGAAGAACAAAAAATTACGACTACATCCACTATTAGGGTCATCAACAATTTCCCCGATTTTGTTGATCTACATAAATTTGTGCAGTGCAGCTTGGGTAGAAGTGAGATAAAATTATTAGGAAAAAATTTCACAACAGCATTTGTACGGTTAAAAAAAGTAGAAAATATTTATCTAATATTACCTTTAATCATAGTACTTATTTTCCAAGTATTAACATTAGCCAGAACTCATAATTTCATTTAGACCAACTTCCAGATAGCTCAAGTTTGAAATACAACACACTGATGGTGCACATAATTGGGGGGAAAAAGAAGCAAAGAGCAAACTATCAGTACATCTAGAAGAGCAGCCTTCACTTGTACCAAATTAGTGTGATATAGTTCCAACGCATACAATCATGTCAATATATTTATTGTCATGAGCTATATTATCCATGCGATACACATTGATTTTGAAAGTTTATTAGCAAATAATATGATTGAGTTACAAAGTCTAAACCTGCACATATACTTAGATTGAATATTTAGGTATTAGTACAAAATGATGAAATGATTGAGATGGTAAAACTATAAAAGCAGCTAAGTTTGATAAGTTCAGATTCAAATGTAGAAAGGCGCATCAGGAGCCAATCAGTCAAATCAAACTCCATACAAATGCAAGCAATATAATTATGGAATATGCAATGAGAGAAGCCTGTCTGAGATTCTGATAATCTGCTGAAACTTGCCAAAACATCCATTAATGTGTTCAAATACCTTCGGAGCAGCCATTGGGTACTCTTCAGGCAAAAAGAGTTCCAGTTTGAAAACACCTCCTACACAAATTCATCAAGCAGGCGAAATTAAGCAAAGAAGATTTCAGCAAAAGAAAAAGAAATTACCACAGCCGAATCCATAATTTGGGTTCTAAATTCTAGAAAGGGCAACTTGCTGAGTTCGGGAATAATTATTTACACATATTAAATGGACTTTTTTTTATGACAGAGAAATCGTCTGGGGCCGGTCCTTTGGACCAACCGCAGCCTTTGAAACTCGGTGAATACTGGGCCGGCCCCTCTACCCTTCTCCACTTAAATACCAAGCTTAGCTTTGCATGGTGTGGGGGTTTGAACCTGTGACCTAAGACACAAATCTACCACCCTTTGCCACTTGTGCTAGGCCCTGGGGCTCATATTAAATGAATTTCTTAACACCAATACAGAGTATTGGCCAGAGCTAGTGGGTTTTGCAGAGCCCGTCACTAGAACTTTAGCTCTGTCTGTACTTAGTATAATTGTCATAATTGATTGAGCAAATTACCTTCATAAGGAGATTGTGTTGGACCAAGAATCATGACATTGAAGTATCGCATATTTTCTTCCGAAGGAGACGCACTTATTCCCGGTGCTGCAGTTAAATTTAAACCACAATAATTTTTTTAATTTCTTAGAAATAGAAGCCGCAAACCAACCGAACCCAAAATCTAATAAACAAATTTGCGATAAACTTCAAAGGAAATAACACTTGCTTGTACCAAAATTAACAAACGAAATCACACCTACTATATAAACAGATTTACAAACTTTTGAATTAATGAAAGGAGTAAAAAAGATTCATGTAATTAAGAAAAATAACTTTAATGCTTCAAAGTATATTTGAATATTCAGGGAAAAACTAAAATTGCATCTCGGATGAAAAGAAGGGGAGAGAAGAGGTTCATGTAGTTAAACTGTTAAGGAAATGACTTTATGCTTCAAAATGATATCTTCATTTTTAGTATCTTCTAAGCACAATTTAATTGGAGACAAAGTCGCAGTGTTATCAATGGCGATAAGCGCAAAAAAGGCTCTAAGGTCCACTGAGGCTTTAAGCGCAAAACGCAAATAAAGCGTGAGCTTTAATGAAAAAAAGCGCATGGAGAAAAAGTAAAAATATGTATCCGTAGTCCAAGACTAATAATTAAAAGCATGAATAACAAATATATGGGCAAAGAAATTAGAAAAATTTATGAGAAAGTGAAATATCAATTGTTTTATGTTGCCATTTCAGGATTACACTCATTGGTAAGGAAAAGCATGCCATAGAGCCTTGATGTGACACTAAAGCGCACACAAAGCGAAGCAAAGCGCTCAACATGTTTTGGGCTTCGATTCGGGACCTAAGCGTGCTTTAAGAGCACCTTTGACAACACTGCAAAGTCAACAATTGTTCGGTAAGAATTATTAAACAACAAGAACTATGCCAATCCCAAACTTGTTGAGTTCAGCTAATAGAATACTCTATATCCATTTTGCTCTATCTAGGTGGAATTCACTGTGATAGTGTTATCAAAAGCGAAAAGCGCAAAAAAACTCTATGATTTGTTGGGGATTTAAGCGCAAAGTGCAAATAAAGTGTGGACATTAATGAAGAAAGGCGCAAATATGGACAAATAATGTGTAGTCCAAGACTAATATCGATAAGCATGAATACCAAATATACGGACAAATAAATTGAGGAAAATTTATGATAAGAGTGAAATATCAATTATTCAGTGTCACCTCTTTAGGATTACGCTCATTAGCAAGGAAAAGTATGTCTTAGAGCCTTGATGATTACACTGAAGCGCCAATTAAGCAAGGCGAAACACTCAACACGTTTTGAGCTTTGCTTGGGCTTAAGCACACCTTTAATAACACTGATTCACGTACTCAACAAGTTCTTTTTCAGGAAAGAAATACCCTCTCTGTCTCAATTTATGTGGCACTCTTTAGTTTTTAGTCGGTCTCAAAAAGAGTGTCACTTCTTTATATTTAGAAACAAATTATCGTTCAAATTCCTACTTTATTCTTAATGAATTGATTTCAACCACACAAATATCTTTTGACTTGTGGTTTGGTTGAGACCACAAGTTTCAAAAACCTTCCTTTTTTTCTTAAACTCCATGCAAAATCAAATAGTAAGCCACATAAATTAGGACAACCGGAGCTAATACATGGCTTCTGTAGAGATATAATTATATTAACTGCCTCATTTTATGTGACATTCTTCTCTTTTTAGTCCGTCTAAAAAAGAGTAACACACACACACACACAAATATATATATATATATATATATATATATATATATATATATATATATATATATATATATATATATATATATATATATATATAAAACAATTTAACTTTAAACTTTCACATTTTACTCTTAATGAATGAGATTATTTAAAGTCTCACAAACATGACTTATTTTATTTAGATCATAAGTTTCAAAAGTTTTTTTCTTTATTAAACTCTTTGTCTAATCAAACATCATCACATAAATTGAATTAAGTACAGAAATTTAGGGGGCGAATTACCGGGTTCGCTGAGAAGACGTTGAGTTTCCTGTAAAATCACATAAAACCAAAATTCAGTAAAATTTAAACTGAATCGAACTCTGAACAGCGAAAAATAGATCAAAAACCCTAACTAAAGCATTGATAAAAAACAGAACACAAAGATCAAAAGCTAAAACAGGAAATTAACCTTAATAATTCTTCGAGGAAGATTGCTGTTGGCCATTGAATTGAATCAAAAAAAAAAATTCCTTTTTTTTTTTTGGTCGCAGAAAGTTTACGCTAAGGAGCTTTTTTTCTAGAGAGAGAAAGTAGAAATGGTAAGAGAGTTTCACACTCTTTCTCTCACTAAAAACCTATGCTTAATAGGGTTCCATTGAATTTTTCTTTTTTTGCCTTTTTATCGTGCCTGTGTATTATTATTGCCAAAAAGTATAAAGATTCTGTCCCACAAAAAAAAAAAAAGGTTTTCCCACTGAAATTATTATTTAATTAAACAAATTGATAGTTGATTGTAAAACTAAAAAACAAATTCCATTAAAAGAAATGCTTACATTAACAAGATTAACTTTGCTGATTTATCTTATAATTTTTAAAATATCATGTCATTTCTATAAACCATTAAAAAATAAAAAGAGAAAATTAAGTTTTAGAATTTTTTAAACATAGAAAGGTCTTAGTGAGACTTGGTCCAATCCACTACTACCCAACACACTCTACTTCTCAAATCTGTCACCCTAATCCTCACCATGTATCATGCCACAACAGCCTCTCCCACATGCAACCAAACTCCAATTCCAATCCCAAACTTCAATTTCTGAAATCACGCACAACAAACATTCCCTCCTAACTCCACCTCCACCTTTGGACGTTAACTCCTCTACATCATATTTCTCTACTAATACCATACAACTAGGACATCATGACACCACCACCTCCATTTCCCAGTCAACCACACAACCTTCATGTCAATCTACTCAACCGTCCACCGTACTCACTAGTGGTGTCTCATTGCCATTTACAATACCAAATATAAATACCACACCTTTGTCCAAGCTCACTATTGATCCTATCACCCAAGAAAATGTTCTCTTTCAACTTTCTCACTCATCTGAGAAGGCAACACAACACCAAGGGAAACCTCCCACCAGTTGCATCACAATCCCACTCCTCACTCCTACCCAACCACAACATCTCATGGAGCCAAACTCCATAGTTTACACAGCACACACACCCCATGCACCAACATATTTAGCATCTTGGCTAGAAGCGGGGTTACACAACCATGTGTTGACATTCACCATGCAAGTCAATCATCAGGGTGTAACTATACCCATCAACGATCTAAGGGATTTAGCCCAGATAATTGCAGAGGGGATGCAACTGGGCACAGAGAAGTATGCTCGCTACCATTGGTCCATGATGCAAGGACCACAACTTGCACCATTTCAACCACTGCCTCTTCCTTCTCCAGTCTGGGAACAGACTCCACTTCATTCAAATCTCATTTTCTATCCTCCCCCAACTCCAAACACTCATTGGATACAACCCCATTGGGAGTCCCGGCCATCAACACCATTGTTGAGGCCAGGAACTCCATTTGTAACCATCAACTGCTCCACCATCTCCGAAGAATCTCAATCAACGAGAACAAGAAGAGCAGGAGGGGAATTTTTAGGCAGAGTTAGACGCAGCAATCACTTACAACAAAGAGACAAGACCAATCCATGCATGTATGGACGACATCAAGTCTTTGTGCAGAAGGAAGAATTCGAAAGAAAAATATTCCTCAAGTGCCCCCAATATCTCATAACCACCTCGTTCAGGCTAAGGCCAACAACAAATCAGTAGTGGACAAATATGCCATGTTATTCCTTCCAACTTTGAGTCTCCATCCAGGACATCTTAGTTCTGATCAAAATGAATCCAACATCAGTCATATGAACTTCATCATATAGAATTGTAGGGGTAGTCAGTTAGTGAAATTCAGACGCAATTTAAGGTCCTTGTTGGATTATTATAGACTAGCCCTAGTGGTGTTGCTAGAAACCCATAGTCAGTCACATCAAATTTTAAAAGATGATTTTGAGTTTACTCGTATGATTGAAGTCCCAGCAATAGGACACTTGAGGGGCATTGTAATACTTTGGACTGTTGCTTTGTTAAATGTTGCACAAGTAGCTACATCCACCCAGGAAATCCACTGCCATATCTAGGTTTCTCCATTACCTTTTACGTTTTATTTAATGCAATTTATGCTAGTAATGATTTAGCAGCTAGATTAACTTAATGGGATAATCTCACCCGTATAGTTGATAATTATAACGGACCTTGGTTGATTGGGGGTGACTTTAACGAGATAATGCATGCATCTGATAAATTTGGAGGACTTCCAATCAATAATAAACGTGCTAATAAAATGATTGATTGCTTTAACTACTGCCTCCTAACTGACCTAGGGTACAAAGATAGTCGCTATACTTGGACGAATGGTAGACATAACAATGAAAATATTTTAGAGCGTATATATCCTGTGTTGTCTAATTATGCATGGCTATCACATTATATGGATGCTTTGGTAACTCACCTCCCTAGAAGTCACTGTGATCATTGCCCCCTAAAAATTGAACTACAACACTGTGTCTAGAATTTTTTTTAGGATGGAATCAATTTGGACTACACACCCAACATTTGAAACTATAATAAGTCAATCTTGGTCAGCAAATAGCTACTTAATTCCTGCTATCAATAGTTTTGAGGAATCAATCCAACTTGGAAATAAGACCACATTTGAAAATATTTTTAAGCACAAAATAAAGCTCCTGGCACGCATAGAGGGGTATTCAAACCTCTATGCATTACCCTACTAGTAATTTTTTACATATACTAAAAACTAACCTACTCAGGAGTTTAATCATCTCCTAAAACTAGAAGAAGATTTTTGGAAATTAAAATCACGAATTAATTGGCTTAACAATGGGGATGCCAATATTAAATTTTTCCATCTAACTACTTTAAATAGACGTCGTAACAACTGTATAACTGTTATTCAGGACCTAGGTGGAAATTGGATCACAGAACCTCATAAAATTAGAGATGATATTATTGCTTATTATACTCACATTTTTACTACACAACAGCCTCACTCTACCTTTTCTGCTTTTGTGTATCCCACAAATGTTGTTACTCCTCTTGAACATACTATGTTAAATAGGCCTTTGGAGGATTTTTAAATTAGTACTACCTTATACTCTTTTTAACCTTTTAAGGCACCTGGACCTGATGGATTACACCCTGTGTTTTATCAAAAATATTGGCACATAGTAGGGAATTCTGTAAAAAAAACATTTGCCATCAGGCTTTCTAGGAATCTTAAATAGACCATGTTATAAATACTACCATTATTTGCCTAATCCCTAAAAAACAACAGGCTGCTATTATAGCTCAATATAGGCCTATTAGCCTATGTAATACCATTTATAAAATTATTAGTAAAGTAATTGTCAATAGAATTAAACCAATTCTGTAGCATCTCATTGACCAAACTCAATCTAGTTTTCAGAAAAATAGACGCGAAACTGATAATGCTATCATCGTACAAGAAATGATTACTAGATTCCATAAAATGAAGGGCAAAACTTCTAATATGCTACTAAAAATAGACCTAGAAAAAACTTTTGACAAGCTTGAATGGTCTTTCATTTACAACACCTTACATCATCTAAATTTCCCTCCTAACTTTATCAAGTTAATAATGCCATACATTACCACTACCTTTACGGCTATTTTAATAAATGGTACTGCAACTAACTATTTTATACCTACCAGAGGTATTAGACAAGGAGACCTGTTCTCACCTTATATTTTTATATTATGCTTGGAAATGCTCTCAAGGAAAATAAATTTTGAAGTTGACTATCACCTTTGACATCCCATTTTGATTGGTAAAAAAGGACCTCCATTGTCGCATCTTTTTTATGATGATGATATTATTCTACTTTCAAAGATTACACCTACTTCATGCCAATCAATACTTAACACTATTAACCTTTTTACTATCCACTCAGGCCAAATAATTAACTTTAAAAAATTTAGGATTTTTCTCTGAAAAAATTGTCCTGCCCAACTGAAAGTTGACTTACAATATTCTTTCAATATAAGAGATGGCACTCATTTTGGCAAATATTTACGGTTTCTTATTTTTCATTCAAGACCCACTAAAGTAGATTTTCAGTTCCTAATTGATACTTTTAAGACTAAATTAACAGGATGGAAAACTCATTTTCTGACAAAGGCAGGAAGACAAACGCTTATCCGCTCAACTCTTAACATTATTTCAAACCATGTAGTGCAATATATCACCCTGACTTCTTATATTCTTTCAATCCTGAATAAATATCGACAGAATTTTCTGTGGGGAACTACTCCTCAAAAAAAAAATTACATCTACTGAAATGGTCCACAGTTACCCAACCTTTATCACAAGGGGGTTTGGGCATCCAAAACCTAAGAATTAAAAACAACGCATTACATGCTAGTCTTGCATGGAGGTTAGTCCAAAACCCTAATCAGCTATGGTCAAGAGTACTTCTTCATAGTCATCTTAGGATTAATAGGGTAAATAACCTTCCTAACTCAAGTATTTGGTCTAATGTTATTAAGGGCTGGTTCTTATGTGCTCTAGGGTACCAATGGAATTTAACTAATGGCCACCATGTTAAATTCTAGACGGAATCATGGTTAGAATATAATTCTACTCTACGTGATCATATTTATGGACCTCTACCAAGGGGAGAGATCAATAAACCAGTGTCTGCATACTTTCATCACCATAAATGGCATCTTCATAAATTGCCTTTTGTGATACCCTCCTCACTAGAAAATCAAATTAATACTACATATATGCCAATGCTTAACACTGGTTATGATAAACTTGTCTGGACAATTACTACTAATGGAGTCTTCTCAGTGAATTCAAAATATAATGCTCTTGCTTTAACTCAATCAACACCTTCTTCTCCCTTATGGCAAGTGGCTGGTAATTATAGATGGATTTTCCATCTACAAATACCCCTAAAGATCCCATTTTTTATTTGGCTAATATGTCATGAAAGACTTTGTCATGACCCCAATCCTGGTCGTGATGGCGCCCAACACAACTGCTAGGCAAGCCCGACCATCTACTCTCTCATCCCGAGCATGAAGCTCAAATCAATTACCTGGATATTATTATCAACAATAAAACTAAACTGAATAACCACCCAAAGATCTAGGGTCACGAGTCTAGAGCCTCTAAACATGATCGGATAACAATATCTAAACCAAATACTCAAGTATGAATAATGTATATACAAAGGAAAACTGGAATAAGAAGAGAAGCCAGGTTCTGCGAACGCCAGCAGCTACCTCAGCAACTCGGACAAATACTGATAAAAGCTAGAGTGCTCATATATCCCTCTTGTGTACCTGAATCTGCACACATAGGTGCAGGGAGTAGGGGTGAGTACTAAGTACTCAGTGAGTAATAAATATATACAAGTAGCTGAAAGTAAGAAATCCACATAATACCATATAATAAAGCTAAACTACAGTCCGATTCCTCCTACGAACAAGAAACAACAACAGTACATTACCACTATCACAGATAATTCGCAGACAAGGATGCAATGCAAAGCACATAACCGCTACGGCGTGTAGCTCGATCCATTTAACGTCGACGGCGCTCACTTGGGGTGTGTACAGACTCTGGAGGGGCTCCTACAGCCCAAGCGCAATACCGCTGCGGCGTGCAGCCCGATCCTCATATCATATCAACCGCTGCGGCGTGCAGCCCGATCCATCATCAGTCCACAACAATCATATAAGTCACACAACAACTTAAATTACTTATTTCCAGGTTCCCTTTTATTAATTATGAAAATACGTTAACTTTTATTTATTTTTTTTGCAAAACAGGTGACTTAGCAATTCAATACTGTGATTTCAACCCAGGACTGAGATCAGTGATTTAAGCAAGTATAGCTATCACATATATAACTATCCCCTAGGGATACTACAGGTCGACACAAGGTCCCAAACACGACTTACAACCCACAATTATATCAAACACAGTGTTTTTCAACCACAGATATCATATTATACTCATTCGGGATGGACTAAGTCTCAATCCCCAGTCACAATCAATCTCGTACCTGGCACGGGGTGCGAGCCACGCCCTACTAGCGTCACAATGTGCTAAGCCGGGGTTTCGAACCCTCAGGCTACCATATACACAAACTACTCACCTCTAGCCTGTCGAAGACTCGTCCGCGATGCCCTTTCCTTTTGAATTTGCCGCCTCGTGCGTAGAATCGATTCAAACCACAATAATTATGTCATTTATGGGTCAAAAAAATATAACCCAATTCAATTTACATGAAAATTGCATAAATACACTAAGTTGGTAAAACCCGACCTCGGGCTCGCTGCCCGAAAAATTTCAAAACTTATACCAACACGATCCTCGTCTCGCCACGAGTCCGTGCATATAAAATTTACCAAAATCGGAGTTCAAATGGCCTTTCAAAAGTCAAATTCTCGTTTTCAAAACCTAGGCCCTAATTCTTCACAATTTCAACCTAATTTCATGAAGTTTGATGTCAATTCTATCATATAATTGTGTTTTTGAGTCAAGAAACGTACCTCCGATGTTACCCCGTCGATTCCTCTCTTCACAGCACCCAAAACCCTCTTTACACGAAGTGAAATTTATGAAATAATGATTAGGGTCGCGACTGGTTTTTAATTAATCTGTTTCTGGACGTCCCTTCTATGCGATCGCAATGACCCTATGCGATCGCATAGAGTTAAATTTTCCTGCCAATTTCCCCTTCTATCCGATGGCAATGCATCTCCGCGATCGCATAGCACAATCTTCCAAGCCTCATTTTTTTCTTCTCTGCGATCGCAACACTAGGTATGCGATCGCAATGTGCAGTCTGATAAGCCTATGCGATCACACCCCTTGCTATGCGATCGCATAGCACATTTTCTCACACCCTCCAGGCTTTTCTATGCGATCGCAATGACTCTATGCTATCGCATAGAGCAATCACTGACTGCAATTTTTCTGCTGCAACTTTTTGATCAAAACTTGCCCGTTGGCCATCCGAAATGATCCCGAGACCCCTGGAACCTCAACCAAAGCCACCAATATATCACATTACCTCATTCAAACTTGCTCATAACATAAAAACACCATCGTAAACATCAAAATTACCATTTTCACACGGATTCAAACCTAAGTTTCTCCAAAACTTCCGAAACTAACATTCAATCCAAAACCCGACCTAAACACATCCGAATGACCTGAAATTTTGCACGCATATCCAAGATCACTTAACGGAGCTACTGCAACTGTCGGAATTCTATTTCGACTCCCGGATCAAAATCTCACCAACCATTCGGATTTCATAAAAATTCAACCTTAGCCAATTCAAGCATATTTCTACACCGGACCTCCAAATTCAATTCCGATTGCTCCCCTAAGTCATAAATGATCCCCCGAAACTAGTCGAATCATCAGAATTCAATTCCGAGCTGTCTAACTCATCGGTCAACCTTCTATTGACTTTTCCAACCTATTCTTCTCATAAAGAGATTTATGGCCTCATTTTTATCTAAATTTCTTCCGATTTGCTTCTAACTTTCCGAACACATATAAATTAGCATATTGAAGTGTTAAATGAAGAAAATGGGGCGATAACTCCCGTAACGACGGGTCGGGTCGTTACATTCTCCCCAACTTAAACAAACGCTCGTCCTCGAGCGTACCCAGAGTTGTACTAGAAGCAACCCAATAGCTGAATGACCTTGCCAAGCATATATTCGGGGTGGTACCACATCACCCTATCTATCATAAGTCCGATAACATAATATAGCTGAACTTCCACAGTCCATCTGAACCATAGACTGCATTGCACTTTCCGAAATCATATACCAAATCCGACTCCCACGTCTATACTTAGAATACACCCGAACCAACTGTAATAGCCCATACTCGCCACTTCGGGTGAGATCCTATGGTGTACCAAACAACCCAATCACTCGAGACGATGGCCTCTAATCGCAACATTTTCCCACGATAACCAAATATTACTGAAAAACCTTTCTCGTTAGCTAAAGTCTTGTTCCAATATCTTCATATACTGCCCACGACAGTTGAAACACGTGGTATATCGAATCCATTTCTCAGGTCATCCATGCATGATTCCATTTCCCTTTTAACTGATACCATAATAGATTTCGGAGCCAAACCTCGATATTACATTTCTAACCAACTGAAATCACATATGCCCGCACTTATTAATGGCTCCAACGATCATTTCGATTATAACACATCACACTGGTGATATGACACCTCAACACCGGCCTAATCCACGATGAGCACAACACAGGCTCCAATAAGAAACGTTTGAATATACTCAAATCATGACAACTAACTCAAACACAAAAGCTTTAATTCAATTCCTCCGTACCATAGTAACATAGGACTGAGATCCAGTCTCGTATTATAGAAATAGAGTACGTGAATTCTCCTCGAAAGTTCATAACATCATATGGCCTTGCCACAACTTATGATTCCATCCAAACACTATTACCCATGAAGCACCTCAAGTCATCTCATCATGCTCAAAACAATCAGCCACGCACAGATCTAGGTCTGAACTCAAGCAATCAATCTCACCCACGGTGAAATAATTAATATACGCCATCAAATCTTGTAAGGACACAACCGATGCGCCATTTGCCGAGCGACACCCAACACCGACTTTCCTCAGGAGACTAGGAAGTATAGTACGCAAGGTAACCTATAGAAAAAAACTATGCTCCATATTACACGGTTGCGGCGTGCAACCTGCTCAAAATGACATACCCGTGGCGGCGTGCCACCCAATCCAGATAGCATACATGTGGCGGTGTGCCACCCGATCCAAATAACCCGTGGCGGTGTGCCACCTGATCCACGCAAAACTCTCGCAAAAAGAAATGCACACCGAGTCAGATTGCTCATTACAACAAATATATATAGCCTCAAGCTCGGCCACAAGATACGCATCCGACAAAGTTTCCCAATACCGGAACTGAATTAATGGTAGAAACCTCTGCACTGATATCCGCCATGAAGGCCCAATTGACAAAGAAATACCTACCAACCGCCCGCTGGTCTTGGGTACAACTACCCTGCTGGAGCATACTCTGATGCACTCTGCTAAGCAATTTGTGCCATTTCCGACATAGTCCATATCACATTAGTCTAGACGATCTAACTTATGACAACCAATCTTAAATTAAGTATCGTAACTCAAATTCATCATATCGAGCTAAGGGAGAGCCACTAGGGCTTCCAACTTCCAATGATCGCTAATCAGTGTCGATACACACGATATATAACCACTGCATAGGCGGATTACTAGAACTTCTAGTCCCCATCACCTATATAACACACGATTCACTGTGCCTGATTCCACACTCCACACTGTACAAATACATAGCACACATCAAGCATCCATTCATACCACGAGAGTCATTCAGAAATTTCCCTATGCCATCAATAACTCATTCATCACAGTCGATCCAACACGAGAATACCACCATACCACTAGATATTATCAGTTTACATTACCTTGTCCCTTTTTGACCATATACCCTGCCAAATCACTAGAATAGCAGTACCATATTTTCCTTAATCACCAGAAAGATCGATTCTTAAATTACCTGCAGCTGCCCGCGCTGCTCATTAATTAATTTTTAATGACTTCCCATATATTATGAACTGATCTCAAAACCTTGAACATGCCATTATCAACTTTCCATAACACATTGCATATACCATACCACACTAAGATAACATGGAAACTTCTATCCCTTTTCTGCGCCGCAAACATCGACGCACTCAACTAGTCAAGGACTTTCATGATTCCATATAGAAGAAAACTCATTACACATTTCCAGCTTCACATACCAACAGGAATATACTCACTTTCAAACCACGGTAGAACACATCACAAACTCTTTCTCCCAATTCATTGCCTAAGTTTAACTGCCAGGACTGAGTCCTTTTACCCACATCGAGCTACGCAACTGCCAGCACTCAAGAGCTTTGTTACACAATATCTGCGAGTCTCATTACTTCGAACACATACCAGGAATTAATCGTACCCTTATCATACCGTTTCAGTTTATTAACAAGTTGTTCCATTTACTCCATTTCCTTTCTAAATCATTTACTCACCTCGACTCGGCTCGAAGACTATCCCGCAATGCCCTTGCCACGAGAATCGACCTCCACTGGTGCAGAATCTGATGAAAACCAATAGAAATACATCAAAATAGGCTAAAGGAACATAACCCAATCAAACAACTCGAATTACACCAAAAACCACGAAGTTGCGATAACCTGACCCCTGGGCCTGCCTCTCAAAAAATTACAAAACTTACTTTTTTAGAATCCTTATCTCGACACGAGTCCATACATATAAAGTTTATCAAAATCGAACTCCGTTTGCCCATTCAAATCAATGATTTTCTATAACCTAGGCTTAGAGCAAAAACCCTCCATTAATACACCTCAAATCCTCCATTTTCAGAGGTTAACTCAAAAATTTAACAATATACTAACATAAATTGAGTCCATGAGTGCTTACCTGATGAATTCCCTTTATATCCTCCTTAAAATCGCCTAAATCGCCTCTTAGTTCAAAGCCCC
>JASVEL010008792.1:0-42326 GCA_032618575.1 Nicotiana noctiflora | reverse complement strand
CTGGGACGACAGCGGTCCTTGAATAAATGATATTTTGACGAGGGAGTCTTTCTTCTATATAAGGAAAGGCCTCCGTCATTTGTAAGGCATGTGTTATTTTCATTAATAATACAACTTCTGACTGACTATCATCCTCTCTCTATTATTTCTCTCTTAGTGATTTGTATCGATAATCCACTTAGTCTCGTTACAATCTCATCAGAACAGCCTTTAAACGAATTTAAAGATCTATCTTTGGATATATTACCATTGATTATGATTTACCCTTTTATAATTTTTGATTCTCCCTAACTCATAAAGCAACCGATAGCTTTTGGGTCAAACAATTTGGCGCGTCTGTGGGGATTTCGAGAATCAAACTCGTAGCATATATCCACAAGATCCGATCATCGGAAAGAACCCCGACATGGCCAAAAACAACACCTGGTCCAAAGCTATAATGGAAGTCACCACCAACCTCTCGAGTTCACTGAACGAGGTCGGTGGTAGCGCTACCATCAACACCACCACTGATACCGCACCAGATACAGAAGCCTCACCTTCCCCATCTGGGAATCTTGCAACCTTGCAGGAAAAAGACACCTCCACATCCGCTGCAAAAGAAGCACCCCCGACGGTCAGGAAGTTACTGGAAGAATGGCTGACAAGCGCCCTGAGCGGCCTAGTGGAAAAACCACCACAGAGTCATGAAAAAGCAGCACCAACAATAAGTATCACCGCCACAACAGACGAACAAGAGGAAACGCGAACCAACAACCAAACCGTCGAAAAGCAAATGCATGACGACACGTTAACATTCATTTTGAGAAAAATGGAAGAAATGGAGAGCGAAAACCAGGCCCTCCGCGACCAGATGAAGGAGCATCAGGATAGGGTCGACAAGATCCCCGGAGCGCCCAAACTGCTGTCCAAACGTGACGTAGGGAGGTTCGTAGAACAACCCTACTCCAAGAAAGACGCCCCTTACACCATCCCGAAAACTTTCAAGATGCCTCCTTATATGAGAGTATACGATAGGACCACCGACCCTGAAGATCATATCATCCATTATGTCACCGTCGTGAAAGGTAACGACCTGTCTAAGGAACAAGTACTATCTGTGCTACTGAAGAAGTTCGGCGAGACACTGACCGGAGGATCCCTGACATGGTACTCTCAACTGCCCGCCAAAGCAATCTTAACCTTCGAAGAAATGGCAGACAAGTTCGTCACTACACACGCCGGCGCTAAGAAGGCAGAAGCGCGGGTAAACGACATCTTCGCCATTAGACAAATCACGGGCGAAGGTCTCAGGGACTTCCTCGCCATATTCAATAGGGTAAGGATAAGCCTACCAAACGTATCCGAGGGCATTGGCGGTAGCAACTTTCAAGAATGGACTCAGCAGGGACGGCTCCAGAGAAACCAAGAAACTACTAAGCCTGCTCATGAAATATCCCCCCACAACTTGGGATGAGATCTATAACGCCTACTGCACCGAGGTACGAGCAAACGAAGAGGACCTCAATGGACCAACCCGACGACTGACAGCCATACACCCAGACACAAGGAGAGATCGACGACACAAGGGACATCGAGAACTCCCCCCTCACCCTAATAAAGAACGACATAAGCCTTACATGAGGTCTCATCTTCTGCACCCTCGTCATGCAGACACACTACAACACCATCTCGCCCCGCTCAGAAACGAACGAGGTACGCCCCATTTACTTTTATCACATAACTTTTGTGTTTCTCCTTCAGAGATTGTGTACGCACTGGAAAAGCTCGACACCAAGGTGCAGTGGCCTCAGAAAATAAAATCGGACCCTGCCACGAGAAAATCAAACATTATGTGTGAATTCCATAAAGAACGAGGACACAGGACCGAAGACTGCACAGGTCTACGATAGGACATCGTCAGGATGCTAAACCAAGGATACCTAAAGGAGCTGCTCAGCGACAAAGGGAAGGCCAATTTCGCACGCGGGCGAGAGCAGTACCGTGGACCGCCAAAGCCACCTTCCCCGACGCGTACGGTAAATATGATCATCGGAGACGGGACTGACGTTGCTATCAACCATGTCAAATTCGCCAACACACACAGACTGAAGAAGACCATCTCCCACAAACGGTACGATAGCCTCGAAAGAAGTATCACATTCGATAAGTCTGACACTGACGGTTTGTGTTTTCCCCATTATAATGCTTTAGTTATCACTTTACGTATTATTGATACGGACGTCAGGAGAGTCATGATCGATGATGGAAGCGGTGCGTGCATCATCCATCCGAGAGTCCTCTCGCTAACGGGACTCGAGGACAGGATACCCCCCTGATGTATAACTCTAACTAGTTGTAACAATGCAGTAGAACGCATATCAAGAGAAGTGACTCTACCCGTCATCGCGGGGGGAGTCACATTGGAAATAACTTTTCACGTGATGGATCAGGAGACGACATACAATGTCATCATTGGGCGCTCATGGATACATTCCATGCGAGCAATTCCCTCGAGCTTATACCGAGTGGTCAAGTTTCCTAGCCCATGAGGGATATTCAGCATCAAAGGGGAATCACGCATCGCGCAAGAGTGTTACAAGATAACACAAGACTGCACCCACACCCCACAACTTAGCAGAGAAAGTGTAGAGGTATAGCAATCAGCCGTGTCGGGGACCAAAGCGAACCCGACGACCGATGCCATCAGAGACCCATACATTGTGGAATCCTGTAAGGCCACAATCGAAGACCTCGACCCAATTCAGCTAGATCATCACAACCCCGAAAGGAAAGCATACATCGGCCACGGGCTCATCGACCTGGGTAAGTACCATGAATTTTTGACTAACCATGCAGACACATTTGATTTTTCCCATGCAGAAATGCCAGGAATCTCTCCATACATCGCCACCCACAAGCTTAACGTCGATCCGCTACATCCGCCGGTAAGACAAATCAGGAGAAAACTCAATGCTACAATCAACGAGGCAGTCCGCGAGGAAGTAGATAAACTACTCGCCAACGGCTCTATCAAGGAGTCAAAATATCCACAATGGGTCGCCAACATAGTAATGGTCAAAAAGAAGAATGGAAAATGGAGAATATGTGTGGACTTAACCGACCTGAACAAGGCCTGCCCTAAGGATTCCTTCCCCCTCCCTCACATCGACCAACTGATCGATGCCACCGCCGGGCATGAACTACTAAGCTTTTTGGACGCGTACTCCGGTTATAACCAAATCTTAATGGCCGAGGAGGATCAAGAGAAGACCACGTTCATCACATACCAAGGTACCTACTGTTACAGGGTGATGCCCTTTGGGCCCAAGAAGGCAGGGGCCACATATCAAAGACTGGTCACAAAGATGTTCAAGGAACAACTCGGGAAAACCATGGAGGTTTACATCGACGACATGCTAGTGAATTCTGCCACAAAGGAAGACCACATCGACCACTTGCGAGAGGCCTTCGAAATACTAAAAATGTATAGGATGAAACTGAAAATTTCAGGAAAGCTTTTAGGTTTTCTCGTATCCCAAAGGGGGATCGAAGTCAATCCTGACCAAATAAGGCGATCACCTCAATACCCAAAACGCTCAACAACAAGAAACATGTCTAGAAATTGACCGGTCGGATAGCCGCCCTCTCCCAATTCATCTCCCGATCCTCAGACAGATGCCACAAGTTCTTCAGCGTGTTAAGAAAAGACAACGGATTCCACTGGAATGACGAATGCGTCAAAGCCCTACAAGGGCTAAAAGCGTATCTATCATCTCTATCGCTACTGTCAAAAGCAAAAGTAGGTGAGCCTTTACTGACGTACCTAGCCGTATCGGAAGTCACGGTCAGCGCAGTACTGGTTCGTGAAGAAAAAGGTACGCAATCACCTATCTATTACATTAGCAAAACCCTAGTAGATGCCGAAAGTCGATACCCACACCTCGAGAAATTTTCTTTGGCACTGGTCACGACTTCTAGAAAGCTGAGACCCTATTTCCAATGCCATCCCATCAAAGCAGTGACCACCTTCCCTCTGATAAGCATCTTGCACAAGCCCGAACTATCGGTACGGCTCGCCAGATGGGCCATAGAGCTCAACGAGCATGATATCACCTATATTCCCAGGACTGCCATCAAGTCGCAAGTCCTCGCCGATTTTGTAGCCGATTTCAGTGCCAAAATATCGCTAGAGGCGGAAAAGGAAGCCCTACAGGCCACCTCGAACACCGACCCCTGGGCTCTCTACACAGATGGAACTGCTAATGCCTTAGGATCAGAACTAGGACTCGTCCTCGAAGTCCCTGCGGGCGAAATCATTCGCTAGTCCACACGATGCCCCGAGATGACTAACAACGAGGCAAAATACGAAGCCGTAATTGCAGATATAAGGCTGGCCATCAAATACGGAGCTTGCCGACTTGTGCTGCACTGCGATTCACAACTCGTGGTAAATTATGTCACCAGGACTTACCAGGTCAAGGAACAAAGGCTATATAAATGTCAAGCAGAAATCCACAAGCTAATGGCACAGCTCGACGAATGCCACTTCGGATAGGTTTCTAGAGCGCATAACGCCGAAGTAGACGGACTGGCAAAACTAGCCGCTGCCGCCACCAACCTAAACAAAGAAAGCACCGTCACCCTCCTTCACTCAGCAATCAACCATATAGAGGTATTCTCCATACACCTAACTTGGGACTGGCTCAACCAATTTGTATCATATTTGCAGGATGGAAATCTACCACCTGACAAAAAGGAATCAAAAAAGCTTGGCATGCAAAGAGCAAGGTACTGCATGATAAACAACGACCTCTACAAGAGAACTTTTGGAGGACCCCTAGCTAAGTGCCTAGGTCCCAACCAAACAATGCCGGTATTAGAGGAGGTTCACGAAGGCCGTTGCAGCACTCATACAGGCAACCGAGCACTCGTGCAATGTCTAGTACGGGCTGGGTACTACTGGCCCACCATGAAAAAAGATGCAGTGGAATACGTTCGCCAGTGCGAGAAATGCCAAAAGTTCGCCCCTTTGATACATCAACCAGGGGAACCCCTCCATTCGGTCACCTCACCATGGCCCTTCATTAAATGGGGGATGGACAAAATCGGACCACTATCGTCAGACGAGGAAAGGTACGCTTTTTATTAGTTTTAACTGACTATTTCTCCAAGTGGGGGGAAGCATGTGCCTATGCCCAGATTCGCGAGCAAGACGTCATCACCTTCATCTGGAAAAATATTATATGTCGCTTTGGCATCCCCAAAGAAATAACCTGCAGACAACGGACGACAGTTCGTAGGGCAAAAAAACAACCGACTTCTTTGATAAATGGCGTATCAAAAAAATACTTTCAACGCCATATCATCCTGATGCCAATGGCCAAGCGGAGACATCCAACAAAACCATACTGAATATTTTGAAAAAAAAAACTCGAAGACGCTAAAGGACTATGACCCGAGTTATTGTCAGAAGTACTATGGGCGCAGAGTACTACTCCCAAATCCTCCACAGGAGAAACACATTACTCACTAATCTACGGAACTGATGCCGTCATACCGGTCGAAGTCGGTGAACCAAGTCCAAGGTACTCGCACACGAGCGGAGAGGAGAACGACACAAATCGACTTCAAGACCTCGATGAAGCCGAAGAAAGAAGGGAAATGGCCCATATTAGGCTGGTGGGCCAAAAATAGCAGATCCAAAGATACTACAACAAGAGAGCAAAAATCCGACCACTCAAAGTAGGCGACTACGTGCTAAAAGTCAAGATACTGGCATCCAAAGACCCTAATGAAGGAAAGTTGGGCCCAATTGGGATGGACCTACAAAATCACCGCAGCAGCGGACAAAGGTTCCTTCCGGCTAGAGACCGTGAACGGGAAGATGCTCCAAAATAACAAGAACATCTCCCACCTCAAGCGTTTCCATTTTTAAAAAGAGTATCCCCCACGTCGTACTCTTTTTCCCTCATCCGACTTTTGTCCCAATTGGATTTTCTCGGAGAGATTTTTAATGAGGCGACGAAAGAGACGCTCGAGAGTGCTTAAAAGCTTAAATCTGATACACCAACTCTACCGATGATCGGCACAAATGGCATATCACAGGACTAGGGCTACGGCCGTCTCCAATGTATGAAAGGCTACAGCCATCTCCAATGTATGATAAGCTACGGCCATCTCCAATGTATGAATGGCTACGACCATCTCCAATGTATGAACGGCTACGTCCATCTCCAATGTAAGAAAGGCTACGACCATCTCCAATGTATGATAGGCTACGGCCATCTCCAATATATAAAAGGCTATGGCCATCTCCAATGTATGAAAGGCTATGGCCACCCATAAAAGCAAAAGGCTAAGGCCCTAGCAACGTACGGAAAGACTACAGTCCTCTCCGATAAATAAAAGGCCACGGCCACCCATAAAAGCAAAAGGCTAAGGCCTTAACAGCGTAAGGAAAGACTACGGACGTCTCCGATAAACAAAAGGCCACGGACAACCATAAACGCAAAAATCTAAGGCCCTAACAGCGTAAGGAAAGACTACAGTCCTCTTTGATAAATAAAAGGCCACGACCACCCATAAAAGTAAAAGGCTGAGGCCCTAACAGCGTAAGGAAAGACTACGGTCATTTCCGATAAACAAAAGGCCACGGCCACCCATAAAAGCGAAAGGCTAAGGCCCTAACAGCGTAAGGAAAGAATATGGTCGTCTCCGATAAACAAAAGGCCACGGCCACCCACAAACGCAAAAGGTTAAGGCCCTAACAGCGTAAGGAAAGACTACGGTCGTCTCCGATAAACAAGAGGCCACGGTCGCCCATGAACGCAAAAATAAAGGCCCTAACGGCGTATAAAAAGACTACGGTCATCTCCAACAAACAAAAGGCTACGACCATCCACAAACATAGAAGGCCACGGCCACTCCTGAATGCATAACAGCCAAAGGAAAAATAATAGCCACATAAAAACACAAAAGCATCCGTGATCGGAGTCAATCCAATCGTACTACGACAAATTAATTCAATAAAAGGCGATGCCATACACAAAATAGAAATTGCGAAAGAAGACATGAAAACACAACAATTCCCGCGTAGTCATTATAAATCGTTCACAGATTACAATTTTATAACATCTCTTCGATTACAAAAAAAAAAGTTTTATCTAACTACCCTGGCCCCATCCATCATCCGCCGCATCGGCCATGTCGTCAACATGGTCCCTGCCACCCTCAGCCCAGAACGCCAAAGAAATCCAGGACCCTGTGCCCAACTGGTTTACGTCCGCAAAAGTACAGTCTGCTAGGTTCGGAGAGTCGGGGTTATACCTACAAGCTTCGCGCGCAACCCTAACAAGGCAACACTGATTTTCAACCTCTGCCTCAGTGGCTCTACCAACGGCCAGCAGCTCCTTGAATACAGTATTCCTCGCCTCAGCATACACCCACATATTGTGAGCTTCGCGGGACACATCGCCAAGTGGAAAAATTGGCTCTATAAGAAGAAATTCTCTGGTTAGGGTTGAGAATAACTATGGGAGTACTATCTTTCCAAGGACAATCTTTTCGGACGATTGGGATCAGCGGTTCAGTAATTAAAGAGGGGTATTTATCAACTTTTTCCAATTTAAGCATTTGCCCACAAAGAGATTCTTTGTCATGCTCAAAAGATAGATCTGACGGTACAATTTCTTCTATCGTTGGTTCCTGAAGAGGTTCAACAAGTTCTTTTCCTTTAGAAGAAGATTTGCTAGATAAAGATCCTTTAGAAGAGGTACCAGAAATAGTAGGGATGGTAGAACTAGATATGCCGCCATGTGTTGATCTTGTACCACGAGAGACACTTGCTCCACCTCTTCTATGTCTTGCGGGGGCATTGGGAAAACTATAGAGTATGGGAACTCTTTTTGGGTTAGGATGTGAAGATGACATTATTCAACAAGTTTTTACAGAAGAAGAAAAACAGAAGGAAGAAGTGAGGAGTCACTTGATGAAAAAGATAACTAAAGAAGAAGAAATCAAAGGAGTATATGAGAAACAACTAGTGAACTAGGAAAAGTAATGATGAAATGCCTATAATAAAGGAAACCATCACTTCGTGAATAGTGAAGAAAAAGGCTGCAGAATCGTAGAACTAGTGAAGAAGTGACACGTATGTGATGCATTAAATGGAAGGGACAATTGAAACGTCAACACCGACATAACATTTATTGTGAAAAAATTCCTTTTTAATGAGAATCCACTTCCCAAATATTTAAATGATAAATAGATAGAAAGTGGGGGACAATCTGTATTAGGAAAAAATTTCTTTATGACGTGGCAAGACACGTGGAATGGTCAAAAGGTTATTATTCCGAAAGAGAATAAATAAAAGATGCGGGGAGACAAATTAGACACGAGACGTAATTCAACTTCGAGTCCCGTACCTGTTTATAATGGGTTGGAATGTGATTCTAAAAACAAAGGATATAAAGAGCAAATAGATACGAGTTCCGTATCAATTCAAGACATTCAAAGGCAACAGATCAAAGAAGCATTTAAACATGGATCTGGAGGCAGAAAGAAGTCCAAATTCAATCATTAAGTACCTGATACGTTGAAGAATTGACATTTAATAAGAATGATTGTGTAACGACCTATTTAATGTCATTTATTACTCATAATTATGTCATTAAAGCCTAGGTTTCATTCTTCTACCTAGGGTGAGCTATAAAAGGAGGAAGTTGTACCATTTGTGTACACGATCAACTATTAAAAGCCTACTGAAGTATAATTTTTCTTTACTGTTCATTCTAATTATTGAAAGCTTATTATATTTTTCGGTCTCTTGATTATCAGTAACCAATTTTCTATTATTTTCTGATTTTAATCGAAATTTCATATTTTGATTAAACACGACATACTATCATCCTCAACATGAGGAGAAGCGGTATCGCCCGCAACTTCCCTCAAGAGGGTCGTCCTCTCCGGTCGAATGTCGTCGTCCATAAAGACTGACCTCGACTCAGGGCGCCGAGTGATCGCCTTCCTCTGTTCCACGACCACGCCTTTACGAAGAAGTAGTCGGCGCCTCTTTCACTCCAGCGACTCATCGTCCTCAGAAGCATCCTCTTTAACGAGAGGAGATGGAGGCAAGGGGCCCTCTCTAAACGTCGGTTCATTCACCGACTCAATTATGGGACGAGAAGTCCCAAGGACGTCCTCGAAAGCAGGCTCCCGAATCACGGTCTCGCCTTCGGAACGAATGTCGACGGAAACATACGCACCAGATGCTTTCATATCCGCTTGGTCGCCCTCAGTTCGAACGGCCTCAGGATCGATCCCACTTACACGAACTACATGTTCAAAGCCGGAATCCGCCGACGAGAAAGCAGTAGCTCAATGTCTTCTCCTCCGCGGTGCACTCCGAGCTGACAACACAATTATATAAGGAAAGATGCGTCAGAAAACACGACGTCTAATAAAATATATAGTCGCCAAACCTAAACCCAGTACAATACTTGGAAGGCCATATCTTGTGGTGAATGCTACCCACGTTCTACACTCGTCTGCAAACGGGATCAACCGCCCCACCCATGCTCTAATATCCGGTACAGATTGGGGCGTACGCACCCTTGTTGCAGATACAAAAATATAAAAAGGTGACGAAGAGTCGAGCAAGCTTAAAATAACTAAGCACGAGGGACGACACTTACGCTCGGTATTCCATGCCTCAGGGAATCCAGTAGGGTCCGATACCAAATCCGAGGTTTGGATGAAGAAAAATTTCAGCCAAAATTGGCGATTGGGCTTGTCGTCCGTCTCGACAACGAAGCCCTTCATCCCACGGTTCTTCAACTGAAGCATCATCCCCCTCATAAACCCGGGACTGAATAGCTGCAGCAGGTGATATAAACGTGACGTCAAGTCCGGCCCTCTCGGCGTAAGTCGTTAGGATACGACATATTTTTCACGTGTAAGTGGTAAGTTGGGCCGGACACACATTGTAAAATCTGCACAACTCCTCTGCCAATGGATAGATAGGGAGGCCACACCCTATTATGAAGGGGTATTCATAGAAAGAACACAACCCCGTTCTGTGTACATTAGCAAAATCCCCCTCGGCCGTATGCATGACGACCGTCTCCGGAATCTGACAAGAAACACGGAGATCATCCAAGAGATATTCAGTAAATTTAGACCTCTCCCATGCCGGGGCAGCTCCCTTCGTAGGAAAATCCTTTCGAACTTATAGTTTACGGGAAAGCAAGTTTTCTACAGAAAGAGGAACGAGGGGTTTGCAGAATTTCTTCTCACCTTCCGAGGGTGGAGGAACCCTGGAAGTGGCCTCATCCTCATTTGTCCCACGGCGACGACTACCTTTAGCCATTGTCAACCTTTTTATCGAATTTAGAGTATGCCAACAAGCTCCGAAAGTCAAAATAAAAAGCTACTAAATATCGCTATAAAATATGACAAAAGTGCAAAAAACTTTTTGTAGGGATCCGAAGAATGGAAAAACTTGAAATCCTATTTTTAGCGGGCCAGTACACGGGATTCGAAAAGGTTAGTGTCAGAAAAGGAGGCGAGAAACCAAAACGTCAAATCACCTCCTGACCTCCTCGGGAGCAGTTGTAATCATGACGCATGCCGTCAACAAACGACGGTTCAAAGAACATGCCATATATGCATACACGGATAGATCCGAGACAGGTCAATCTTTTCCACCCATTGCAGACATATGTTGAATACATTTCCAATAGGCGGAGGGACTAACTGTATGGGTCAAATCGGACACGATTGATGTAAATCGAGCACGCCTCCCTCCACGGCTACTAAAGTCGAATATACCTCCCTTTACCCCCATATGACGGAAAGGGGTACGCCTCTAACAATAAAGGCGCACTGACAAACTCGCCCGTACAAGTGTTCCGTCCCCTCCGCCCATTTATATTTCTGTAACGATAATAGTCCTAGAATAAAGTGATATTCTGACAAGGGGGTCTTCCTTCTATATAAGGAAAGACCTCCCTCATTTGTAAGGCAGATGTTATTTTCATTAATAATACAACTTCTGACTATCATTCTCTCTATCTTATCTCTTTATTATTGATCAGTTTTGATAATCCACTAAGTCTTATTACAATCTCACCAGAGCAAACAACATACGAATTATAGATCTATCCTTGAGTCTATTACCGTTGATTCCGATTTACCCTTTTATAATCTTTGATTGTCCCTAACTCATAAAGCAACCGACAACTTTTGGGTCAAACAATGCCAAAGAGGAATTATAATAAAATTAAATATTTCGTGTAGCATATAAATTTGCACATATTCTTTTTATTAAATTGAAATAGCCATTTGGACGCAAATTTATATAGTCATCGAGTGATATTGTTAGCGAATGGAGAAAAAGAGGCAGCTAATTTATTATTATCATCCAATTATACTAAAAAATACATAAATGGGACTTGTCGTGCAAAGTGGAGTTGCACCTTCTATAACTTGACGTTTGACCATGTTTTGAGTCAAAGTCAACTACTTTGTCTGTTTTAATTTTTAATTTTTGTAATGACTTGTAGACCGGTGCAAGGAAGAAGAACTTAGGCATGAAGGTTGGGTTAAGCCGCGAAGAGATACGAGATTAGGGGCGGATGGAGAGCAGAAGTTACGTGTTCGGGCGAACCCAATAATTTTTATTCAGACCATATATTTGTTTTAAATTGATTATCAAATTTGTATAAATTATTAATTTAGAATCGAGTAACTTGAAAGATCTACTCGAACTCACAAGTCTTAAATTCTCTTTTAGCCTCTATACGAGATCGTTTTTTGTATTTTAGATTTTGTTATTAGTATTTATTTTAAAATTTTGATTTATTCGGATTGACGCCACGTAAGACTCATAAAGAAAGAAATGTTTACTATTCGATTTCTTTTTCCATTTATTAGAGTTTGAACCCAAAACTTCTAATTAAAGCTAAAAAATTTATAGAAATCTCAAGGCACCCCTTTTTATATCTTTTGAAAATTGCGTCTATCTTTATTATATTCAGTATTATTGTTGTTCTGAGTTTTTTTTTTTTTTTTTTGATGTCCTATTAGTATAATAAAACTATAATCTTTTTGAAAATGAACTTCTCTATATTTATTTAATTCTAACAAAGATAAAAGTTCAAACTTTTACCTTAAGGAATGTGTCCAATGAGACATTTTAGTTAAGAACCAGTCTTTTTTATCCTTATAAAGAAAACTTTCTTTTGAAAAAAAAAACGTTTGGATTCTGTCTCAACTTGTTACCAGAATGAATGCATAAATCAATTCAGGTTCTTAACTCTTTCCTTCCCCAACTTGGGTTATCAGAAAGATGTCCACCTTAAAGTTTTTATTTCCTTAAAAAAAAAAGGTTTTTTAGTTTATTTTTAGTAATCCTATCAACCCATCCAAGTGTTTTGACCGAGAGTCTATCGAAAACAATTCTATTTATAAGGTAGGGGTAAAGTCAATGAATACACTCTCCTAGACCCACTCGTGCAATTACGCCGAGTTTATTGATGTTGTTATATCAACCCGTCTTGCTTATATTATCTTTCCGATTTTTATCGTTGTCACAAATTTTATTGTCTATTTTCGTCTTCTTGATATGAGAGTCTCTCGGAAATAGCCTCTCTATTCCTCCGGGATTAGGGTAAAATTTGTGTATATTCTACCCTCCCAAACCTCAATTATGAAATTTTACTGGGTTGTCATTGTTATTTTCTATCGACCCGTATAAATTTCCGTGCAGGTCCGGTTATGATCAGCTAGTTGACTTGGTTCAAAAGGGTGTATCGAAGATGATCCATCAATCTATTGTATAAAAATACTGTACACGACGGTTCAAAAAGCTATTCAAACTCAAAATGTACACAATCAAATTTGAAAATTGAGAATTATATAAATTTAGAAGAACTTAAGTATTTAAGAAAAAAATCAAAATAAAAAGTAATCGGAGATCGGGTCACTATTAGGCGAGTCGAGTTATAACCCATAATTTAATCGTTATCCAATTCAGAGTTGGATTCACGCTTTAAAATAATTTTGAGTAAATTTTTAATAATAACTGGATTCATATTTAAATATTTATAGATATTTAATGAATTTTTAGAACATATTTACACTGTTTAAAAAAAATTAAGCAAACTTCACGAGGATTGGATCATGACGTGTTTACGTTAATTTTATCCGTTTTAATCCACCCAAAAGTTGACCTAGCCCATGTATTTGCCACCTCTCATAACCCTTATTAATGGTGGTAGGTTGGGTGTGGAAGCCATTATAGGTTGGTGGGTGGGCGTGGGGCGTTACACTTAGGAAATTCATAGTACACTTTGCTAACATTGAAGTATTGGAGCACATGACTTTCACAAGCTCAGATTTGTAGTGGTTGTTTGGACATAAGAATTGTAAAATTTTAAAATAGGGTCATTTTTTTTTAGTGAAAATGGTATTTAAATTTTAAAGTTGTATTTGAACATGAATATAATTTTGGGTTGTTTTTGAAGTTTTGTATGTGATTTGAGTGAAAATTTTATTTTTTTTTTTGAATTTTTCAAATTTTCGAAATTTTTTGTAAAATGCATCTTCAAATGAAAATTGAAAACTTTATAAACAAACGGTGATATCCGAAAAAAATAATTTCTTTTGGTAAAAAGGAAAATTCTTTTTTATGTCCTAACCGAATGAGCGTAATATCCGAGTGGGGATTTTCCTCTTAGCAAGTCCACTGTGGTTAATATACGGGTTTTAACTTTAGAGCCGGCTAGAGGGAAAGGCTGGTGAAGCGGTGGCTTTAGGCCCCATGAAATTTAAGGCCCCAAATTTTAATTTATCTTCAAAAATTAGTCTAATTGACTCTTGATAATTGAAATGTGTCATCTAAATTAAAACAGATGGAGTATAAATTATATGTAAATTGCAGTTTTGATCGAATTCTATTCAAAAATGTATATTTAAGTTGTAGATAAATTGTAGATTTTAATCGAATTTGCACATATTTTATAATAAAAAAAAGTTGTTATTTTCTGTAAATATAAAAACTAAAACAAAACTTGTATATATACAAAAAAAGAAATCACATAAAAGTATATATATTTTATTAATTAGATTTAATGGCTTAAGGCCTTTTAGGCCTCATTTGTTTTTTTTAAGATTAAGACGTCTGAATCTGAATACACATCTGAATATCAATATGTGTATTAAGATTGAGACATCTGGATCTGAATACACATCTGAATATATTAAGATGTGTATTAAGATCTGAATAGAAATAATTAAGACTGTTTGATTTTTAACATCTGAATGTATAAAATTTATCTTTATTTGAAAATTAATAAACATAAAATTCAAATGAAATACTAACTAATCTAATATTCTATCAATAAAATATATAATTTTTTAAAATATGATAGTTGTTGGCGGTGATGGCTAATGGGTAATGCCGACTAGATGCGGTGGTTGGTGGTAGTTTTGGTTGATGATGGTGGTTTATGCTAGTAGTTAGTAGTGATTAGTAGTGGTGGCGATTATGATTGAGGATGGTGGTGGTGGGTGGTGATAGTTAATAATGTCGGGTGGAGGTAGTAGTTGTGATTGAGGAAGGTGGTAGGTGGGTGGTGGTAGGTTATAATGATGGGCAGTGCCAGCTGTGCTTGTTGATAGTGATGGGGTGGTCAGTTGTGATAGTTAATGCGGATGAGTGTTAATTGCGGGTTAGAACGATGGTGGTCGGAGTGGTGGGGATAGTAGGTAGTGATGGTCGATAATGGAGGCCATGATTAAGGATGATGGTGGCGTGGTGGTGGTGGAGGTGGTGGGGGATGTGTGTGGTGGTGGTGGTTGAGTATGGTGGTGGTGGTGATATGGTGGTAGTTGATAATGGTAGGCGGTGACAGCAGCTAATAATGAATATGTGATAGCGTCTTAATGAAATTAAGTCTCTGTTATAGATCTTAATCATACAGACCTATTCAGACCCATTAAGTGATTGTGAAGTAAAAAAAACAAACACACTTAATGATTACGATCTGAATAATTAAGATTCAGATTTTCAAAACAAACACACTTAATGTATGAGATCTGAATGATTAAGATTCAGACATCCATTAAGTGCAAACAAATGAGGCCTTAGTAAAGCTTGGCTTTAGGCCACAATATGGATTGAGCCGCTACTGTTTAACTTCTCTAAACGTTTAACATAAAAAATATAATATAAATATTGTTTCTATATTGCCATTGTACAAAATCGTAATAAATGACTGACGCGTGTAGGTTATTGGGCTCTATTTTGTAATGAAAAAACCAAATTACAAAAAAAAAAAAAAAAAAAAATTACAAGTGTTTTTCAAAAGGACAAGTGAGGTTTGCTCAGTTGGTAAGCACCTTCACCTACGACCGTTAGGTCCTGGGTTCGAGTCACCGTAAAAGGTAATTGTGGAAACATTATAGATCCTCCTAATTTGGGAGGGGTAAAAAAATAAAAAAAAAAGTGTTTTTCAAAGGAAACTTTTTGCAAGACATGTATTATTTCAACTATCAACGTGCAAATCTAGGTCCTCTTTAGATTACTTCATTTGATTTTATTTGTACTTTTACTAATTTATAATTTATTAAGTACATTATTACGTTGTGTACAATTTTTACACTATCCGCATATAAAGCAGTGGCGGAGCTAGGTCTTGAACATTATGGATTTGGAATTCTAGTTCGTTTATATTATTGAGTTTTAAATTAATAATTTATATATATTTAATGATTTTTTTAAGACAAAAACAAAGTTTAAACAAAAAGTTATTGAATTTGGCCCAACTCAAAAGTCTGCTGCTAGCTCCGCCTCTGATATAAAGTTAAACACTTTTGTTAATATCATCAACAAAGAGGGAACATAACTTTAAAATTTATGGGTTTAATTTTAAGATTTTTAATATTAAAATTATTATATTATTAAAATTATCAGTCAATATAAATTGTTTGTTGTAATTTTAATAAATTTTACACAAAAATTATGTTTTACAATTAAAGTATTGAATTCAGATGAACCGGTATCAAAAGGAGAGTATTTTAAAGATGGAATTGATAAGGGGCGTATGTAATATATTGATTTCGCGTTAAATTGAACCCATAATTTTGTATACGGAGTAAAAATTTATATGTAAAAATTTGTTAAAATTATAAAAATAGTAGATATAAATCCATAACTCTAAAAATATAATGATTCAATAATAAAATCGTAAAAGTTAAATTCATAAAGTTTAAATTCTAAATTAGCGGAACCGTTCATTAAATTCGTTTGCCGGAAAAATTAGATTAATTAAGTTAGAGGCAGACAAGAATATGATTGATTCCAGAAACTATAAAACTTTGATAATGATAAAGACGATAGATAGGAGTAATTGCTTTTCACTTTTGTTCGCCTTTTCCTTCGGAATACACTTTTCACATTACACGTCGCCGATTTGTAGGATCAAATCATCATGGATTCTCACCTTTTGCATGTTTTTTTTTCCTCGTTGCTATTTCTTTCCGATTAATACTGAAAAGTTAACAGTAAAATCACAAACAAATAAATTTAATTTCATAAAGAGAGATGAAAATACTTAAACGGCCAGCACTTGCTTTTGTATTTTTTTGTTTAGTTCAATTTTATTAAGAAATTCAAAATAGCTACTATTTTACTGTAATACGGATTCCAGCATAACATACTAGAGAATGGTGCACCCGTATGCACTTTCAGCATATTATGCTGGAAATTCATCACTCGAAAAATTCCAGCATAATATACTTGAGATTGGAGTACATGTGTATGAACTTCCAGCATATTATGCTGGACCAGTATAATATGCTGGCATTCCAGTATATTATGCTAGAACTCCAGTGTATTATACTGAAACTCCACTTTATTATACTGAATATTTTACGAATTTTGAATAATATTTTCGTTCAAATTTATCTTTACATGAAAAGTGGCTCATAAAATTTCTATTACTTTTGAAACGATGCTTATTTTATAATTATCGGTTGTAAATTTGACTATTTTTGAATTTCAGCCCACAAATATAAAGTCCTTTATTATGAAACCTTTTTACTATTATTAGAGTTTAGTAAGTCGATAAAAATCCTACTCATCTATATATCGTTAAAAACTTACTTACATAAAATATTTATATCTCTATGGAATTGTTTGACTCAAAAATTATCGATTACTTTGTAAGTTATGGACAATCAAAATTTATGAGTAAAGGGTAAATCATAATCAACTATAATAAACTCCGAAGATAGATCTATATCGTTTATATTATGAATCTTAACAAAAGTGATGAAATTATATGAACTATCAATGATTATCATTGAGAGGGTAAAGAGAGAGAATAACAGAGAGAGAATAATAGAGAGAGAATAGTCACAAGTTGTACTATTAAGAAATAACACGTGTTCCTTACAATAAGGAAAACCCCTCTTTATATAGAGGAAAAGTTTTCTCGTTAAAGACATAATTCATTTAAGGACTGCTGACGTCTTAAAAAATATAAAAAGAAGGAGGGAAGGGGCGCCTGTATATGCGAGTCGACGCTACGCCTTCGTTGTTAAAGACGTGCCTTCGACGCCGTGTAGGCGTGAGAGGAGATATGCTTGGCCTTTATCAGGCGTGGGCGTGGGGGGAGACGTACTCGGCCCTTATTAGTTATATCCGATTCGGCCCCATACAGTTAGTCCCTCCGCCTATTGGAGATGTATTCGATATACGTCTGCAATAGGTGGAAAAATTGATTCGCCATAGCGTCGTCCATATATTGGCACGTGGCTTACTTTTTGAATTGACGTCACTAGCGGCATGCGTCATAATTACAACTGCTCCCAAGGCAGGTCAGGGAGCGATTTGACGTTTCAGTTTCCCGCCCCTTTCTCTGACACTCACCTCATCGAATCCCATGTATCGGGATACTATAAATAGGAAGAGGTTTCAAGTTTTTCTATCTTTTAGACTTTTTCAAGAAAAAGTTCTTCGTATCTTTGTTCTTTTTACAGAGGGACCTTTAGTAAATTTGCTTTTGACTTTTAGAGTGCACTTTATAGCTTTACCAGCTTGTTGACGTATCCGCTCTTTAGTCAAAGACTGATCATGGTGATGGGTGGTCGACGACGTGAAGGGAATGTGGATGAGGCCACTTCTAGGGTTCCTCCATTCTCGGAGGGTGGGAAAAAGGCCCGAACGCCTCTTGTCCCTCTTTCTATAGACAATGTGTTTCCCCGGGAGCTATATGTTCGAAGGGACTTTCCCTCACGGTGCATAGCTCCTACATGGGGGAATTCTAAGTTCTCTGAGTCGCAACTGGATGACTTGCGTGTCTCTTGCAGGGTTCCGGACACGGTGATCATGGAAGTGGCCAAGGGTGATTTCGCCAATGTACACAAATCGGGGTTCTGTGCTTTTCATGAATACCCCTTCATAATTAGGTGTGGTCTCCCTATACTATTGGCGAAAGGGCTTTGTAGATTCTATAATGTATGTCCGGCCCAACTTACTCCCTACACATGGAAGATATGTCGTATACTGACGACTTATACTGAGAGGGCCAGACTCGACGTCACAATACACCATCTGCTGCAATTGTTCAGTCCCGAGTTCGTGAGGGGGACAATGTTACAAATGAAGAACCGTGGAATGAAGGGTTTGGTCGTCGAAATGGACGACAATCCCAACCATCAATTTTGGTTGAAGTTTTTCTTTGTCCAAACCTCGAATTTAGTGGCGGACCCCGAACGATTCCCTGAAGTGTGGAATCCCGATCGTAAGCGTCATTTCATGCACTCGACATTTTCAATCGTTTATGCCTACTCAACCTTTATAACATATATTGTATTTTTCTATGTATGCAGCCAAGGCGTCCACGCCCCGATCCGTGCCAGACATTAGGGCATGGGTGGGGAGGCTGATCCCACTTGCCGAAGAGTGCAAGACGTGGGTGGCATTTACGATGAAGTATGGTCGGCCAGGTATTACGTCAGTTTTCGGTTTGGTGATTGTATTCTTTGGTATCACACTTTTTGACATATTTCCCTTTGGTTAATATGTTGGCAGCCCGGAGTGTCCCACGAAGGAGGAGAAGACGTCGTGCTGCTGCTTCCTCATCGGCGGACTCTGACTATGAACATGTAGTTCAGGAGCGTGTAGGTGGGGATGTTTCTGAGGTTACTTGACTTGAGGGCGAGCGTGCGGCTATGGAGGCATCCAGTGAGGATGTTTCTGACGTCGTTCATTTCAAGGGTGAGGATGTAATTAGAGAGCCATCTGTTAAGGATGCTCCTAAGACTACTCGTCATGTAGTCGAGTCGGTAGTTGAACCGACGAATGACGAGAACCCTTCGCCTCCATCTCCTCATGCCGAAGAGGAGGCTTCCGAAGGCGACGAGCCGCCGGAGCAAAAAGGTACCGATTGCTTCTTGGCAAAGGCATAGCCGTGGACCGCGGGAAGGTGGTTATTCACCGTCCTAAGTCAAGGCCGATCTTCATGGGTGATGTTATTCGCCCCGAGAGGGTGTCCCTTCTGAGGGAAGTTGTAGTCGATACTGCTTCCCCTCAAGTCGAAGGAGGCGATGTACCGGCTGTCGCCGAGGCGGCTGCTGGCGAGGAGGGAGCAGATTCTGGGGGAGCTCCTACGTCCGCAGACGTACCGCAAGAGGATTACGCTTGGGTGGACATGGCGACGATGGGGCCTAACCGTCGACTCATAATCTCAACGGGATATAATTTGTTGTTTGAAAGTGAGCAGGCTGCGGCGGACATGACCTTATTGTGCGCGGCTGCTGAGACTGAGACCTTAAAAGATGTAAGCAACAAAGACTTATCCCGCCGAGTCGCTGGCGCAGCTTTGCAGGTAAGCTTTGCCGTTATTTCTTGTTGTATTTCCATAGGCCTTGAGGCTTGTTCTGACTTGGGTTTTATTATTTTTCTCCTTTTTCTTTTAGACCCTCATTTTGGAAGTGGAGAGGGGCCGACATGATTGGAGAAAGAATATCATCCTTATGAGGGCGATGAAGAAATACAGGGAGGTCCGAAGAGTGATCGGAGAAAGAATGTCGTCCTTAGGCGGACCTTTATGCACATGACTCACAATTCCAAGTATTTCATAAGGGTTTGGAGCAGGCGGAGAGTCAATTGCGAGAGCGTACGGCTCAGTTCGAGCGGGTAGATGCAGACTTAATGGCTGCTGTGGCTCGAAATACCGAGCTGGAGAATCTTCTTCGGCAGAAGGACGAGTTGGAGATTGGCCGTGCGGCGATGGTGGAGGTAGCTGAATTGCGTGCCAAAGTTGACGCCTTAACTGCCGAGCTCAAGGCTAAAGCGACAGAAGTTGACGCTCTTCAGCAGGTGACAGTGGCCGGTCTTGATGACGATATGTCTCATGAAACGTATGATATGTGGGTATATGCTGAGGCTAGGCGGACAGTTTTTGAGGAACTGCAGGCCGTTGGCAGGGCCACTGAGACGGAAGTCGAAGACCAGTGTCGTCTGGTTAGGGCCGCGTGAGAAGCTTGTGGGTATAACCCTGATTCCCCAGGCCCGGCGGGATATACTTTTACGGATGTGAATCAGTTAGGCAAGGGGTCCTGGATTTCTTTGCTGTTCCGGACCGAGGGCAGTGATGACTGCGGTGATGACACGACTGTTGCGCCGGGGGGTGGCGAAGGCCAGGGTGGTATTTAGGTTGTATATTTGTTTTGATTTTGTAGTCGAAGGGACATGATTATTGTAAATGATTTGTACATGAAACATTTTTGGAGTAAATAGAAATCGTACATACGTATTGTTGCGTTTACGTCTTCTTTTCGTACTTTTATCTTGTGTACGTTGTGTGGTGTTGATTTCTATCGAGTTAACTTGTCGTAGTTAGGCTGAGCCGACTCTAGCCTTAGATGCTTGTTTGTTTTGAAGCGGCTATTGTCTTTCTCTCGATTCCGATTGTATCGGGTCGAGTCGAGTTGGTTGCTCTGGCATAGGCCTTGGCTTTTTATGCGTTATGGACGACTGTAATGCAATTGATATGATATAGACGGCCTTAGCCTTTTGCGCGTTTAGAGGTAGCCGTAGCCTCTTTATTCGCTGTGAGTGGCCTTAGCCTTTTATGTGTCTATGGATGGTCGTAGCCTCTTTATACGTTGTTAATGGCCTTAGCCTTTCAATCATTTATGGATGGTTGTAGCCTCTTTATACGCTGTTAGTGGACTTAGCCTTTCAAGCGTTTATGGATGGACGTAGCCTCTTTATACGCAGTTAGTGGCCTTTGCCTTTCAAACGTTTACGGATGGTTGTAGCCTCTTTATACGTTGTTAGTGGCCTTTGCCTTTCAAGCATTTACGGATGGCTGTAGACTCTTTATACCCTGTTAGTGGCCTTTGCCTTTCAAGCATTTACGGATGGACGTAGCCTCTTTATACGCTGTTAGTGGCCTTTGCCTTTCAAGCGTTTACGGATGGCCGTAGCCTCTTTATATGCTGTAGTGGCCTTAGCCTTTTAAGCATTTACGGATGGTCGTAGCCTCTTTATACGCTGTTAGTGGCCTTATACTTTTAAGCATTTATGGATGGCCATAGCCTTTCATTCATTGGAGATGCCATAGCCTTTCATTTGTTGGAGATGGTCGTAGCCTTTCATATATTGAAGATGGCCGTAGCCTTTCAAACATTGAAGATGGCCGTAGCCTTTCACACATTGGAGATGGTCGTAGCCTTTCATACATTGGAGATGGCTGTAGCCTTTCATACATTAAAGATGTCCGTAGCCTTTCATATATTGGAGATGGTCGTAGCCTTTCATACATTGGAGATGGTGGTAGCCTTTCATTCATTGAAGATGGTTGTAGCCTTTCATACATTGGAGATGGTCGTAGCCTTAGTCCCTGTGATACTTTTCATGCCAATTGTCAGAACGATTCGTGTATCAGATTATTGTCGGAACGGTTGGTGTATCAGATTAGCCTCGTAAGCATTTCCGAGCATCTCCTTCGTCGTCTCATTTGAAAATCTCTTCGAGAAAACCCGATTGGGACAAAAATTGGATGTGGGAAAAAGAGTACGACTCGAGGGATACTCTTTTAGAAATGGAAATACTTGAGGTGGGATATGTTCCAGTTGTTTTGGAGCGTTTTCCCTTCCATGGTCTCTAGTCGAAATGAACCCTTGTCCGCTGTTGCGGACATTTTATAGGGCCCGTCCCAATTGGTCCCCAATTTTCCTTCGCTGGGTTCTTTGGGAGCAAGTGTCTTGGCTTCTAGCACATAGTCACCTACTTTGAGCGGTCCAATTTTTGTTTTCTTGTTGTAGTATCTTTCGATATGCTATTTCTGGGCCACTAGCCTAATATGGGCCATTTCTCTTCTTTCCTTGGCTTCATCAAGGTCTTGGAGTCGATTCGTATCATTCTCCGCTCCGCTTGTGTGCGAGTACCTTAGACTTGGCTCACCTATTTCGACTAGTATGATGGTGGCAGTCCCGTTGACCAGCGAGTAAGGAGTTTCTCCTGTGGATGACTTGGGGGTGGTTCTGTATGCCCATAGCACCTCCGGGAGCAGTTCGGGCCACAATTCTTTAGCGTCTTAGAGCTTCTTCTTTAATATACTCAATATGGTTTTGTTGGACGAATCTGCCTGACCGTTGCGACGGGGTGATATGGTCTTGAGAGTATTCTTTTGATATGCCATTTGTCGAAGAAATCGGTTATTTTCTGCCCGATGAACTGTTGCCCATTATCACAGTTGATTTCTTTGGGGATGCCGAAATGACATATTTTGTTTTTCCAGATGAAGGCGATGACCTCTTGCTCGCGAATCTGGGCGTAGGCACCTGCTTCTACCCACTTGGAGAAATAGTTAGTTAAAACTAATAAAAAATGTACCTTTCCTCGTCCGGGGGGTAGTGGCCCGATTGTATCTATTCCCCACTTGATGAAGGGCCATGGCAAAATGACTGAATGAAGGGGTTCCCCTGGTAGGTGTATCAAGGGGCGGACTTTTGACATTTTCGCATCAGTGGACGTACTCCACATCATCTTTTTAAATGGTAGGCCAGTAGTATCCATCTCGTAGCAGGCAACCTACGAGTGCTCGATTACCCGTGTGGGCGCCACAATGGCCTTCGTGAACTTCTTCCAGTACCGACATTGTCTATTTGGGGCCTAGGCTCTTGGCCAGGAATCCTCCAAAAGTCCTCTTGTATAGGTCGTTGTTTAATATGTAGTACCTTGCTGCCTGCATGCGAAGCTTCTTTGCTTCTTTTTGTCGGGCAGTAGTGTTCCGTCTTGTAAATATGATAGAAATTGGTTGTGCCAGTCCCAAATTATATGCAGGGAAAGTACCTCAGTGTTATCGATTTTTGAGTGAAGGAGAGTGACGATGCTCTCTTTACTTAAGCTTGTGGTGGCCGCAGCCAGCTTAGCCAGGCCGTCTGCTTCGGCATTGCGCGCTCTAGGAATTTGTTCAGAGAAACATTCGTCGAGTTGTGCCATCAACTTGTAAATTTCTGCTTGATATTTCTGCAACATTTGTTCCTTGATTTGGTAAGTCCCGGTGACTTGATTCACCACGAGTTGTGAGTCGCAGTGTAAGACGAGCCAGCAGGCCCCGTCTGGTGGCTAACTTTATACCTGCAATAACGACTTCGTATTCTGCCTCTTTGTTAGTAATCTCGGGGCATCGTATGGACTGTCGAATGGTTTCTCCCGTGGGGACTTCGAGGACGAGTCCCAGTCCCGATCCTGAGGCATTTGCGGCCCCATCTGTATAGAGGGTCTAGAGGTCGGTATTTGAGGTGGAATGCAGGGCTTCCTTTTCCGCCTCCGGCAATATTTTAGCGCTGAAGTCAGTCAAAAAATTTGCGAGCACTTGTGACTTGATGGTGGTTCTAAGAATATATGTGATATCGTGCTCGCTGAGCTCTATGGCCCATCTGGCGAGCCGGCCCGATAGCTCGGGCTTGTGCAAGATGCTCCTCAAGGGGAATGTGGTCACTACTTTAATGGGGTGGCATTGGAAATAGGGTCTCAGCTTCCTTGAAGTTGTGATCAGTGCAAGAGCTAATTTTTCGAGGTGTGGATACCGTGTTTCGGTGTCCACTAGGGTTTTGTTGATGTAATAGATAAGTAATTGCGTACCTTTTACTTCACGAACCAATACTACGCTGACTGCGACTTCCGATACGGCTAGGTATGTCAGTAAGGGTTCGCCCGGTTCTGCCTTTGATAGTAGTGGTGGTGATGACAGGTACGCTTTCAGTTCTTGCTGGGCTTTGACACATTCTTCGTTCCAGTGAAATCCATTGTCTTTTCTCAGGACGTTGAAGAATTTATGGCATCTGTCCGAGGATCAAGAGATGAAACGGGAGAGGGCAGCTATCCGACCTGTTAATTTCTGGACCTTCTTTTTGTTGTTGAGCACTTCGGATATTAAAGCGATCGCTTTGATTTGATCAGGGTTGACTTCAATACCTCTTTAGGACACAAGAAACCCTAAAAACTTTCCTGATGCCACGCCAAAGGCGCATTTCTCGGGGTTCAGTTTCATCCTATACCTTTTTAGTATTTCGAAGGCCTCTTGCAAGTGGTTGATATGATCTTCCTTTCTAGTGGACTTCACTAAAATGTCGTCGATGTAAACCTCTATGGTTCTGCCGAGCTGTTCTTTGAACATCTTGGTGACTAATCTTTGATACATGTCCCCCACGTTTTTGAGCCCGAAGGGCATCATTTTATAATAGTAGGTCCCCTAATGCGTGATGAACGTGGTTTTTCTTGGTCTTTTTCAGCCATTAAGATCTGATTATAACCAGAATATGCATCTAAAAAACTTAGCAGTTCATGTCCGACAATGGCGTCGATTAGTTGGTCGATGTGTGGGAGGGGGAAGGAGTCCTTGGGGGCATGCCTTGTTCAGGTCGGTGAAGTCCACACACATTCTTCATTTCCTATTCTTCTTTTTAACCATCACTACATTGGCGATCCACTGCGGGTATTTTGAGCTCTCTGATAGAGCCGTTGGCGAGTATTTTGTCCACTTCTTCGTGGACTGCCTCGTTAATCACAGCGTTGAATTTTCTTCTTATTTGTCGTACCGACGGATGTAACGGGTCGACGTTGAGTTTGTGGGTAGCGATATCCGACAAGATCCCTGGCACATCTACATAGGAAAAATCAAATAGGTCTGTATGACTAGTTAAAAATTCACAATACTTACTTGGGTCAGTGAGCCTGTGGCCGATGTATGCTTTCTTTTTGGGGCTGTGGCTATCCAAATGAACCATATCGAGGTCCTCGATCGTCACTTTGCAGGCTTCCACAATGTCTGGGTCTCTGATGGTATCAGTCGTCGAGTCCATTTTGGTCCCCAACATGGCTGATTGTTATGCTTCTGTGCTTGCTCCTTTTAGTTGTCGGGTGTGGGTGCAATCTCTGTGTTATCTTGTAACACTGCTACATTGTGCGCGGTTCCCCTTTGATGTTGAATATCCCCCATGGGGTAGGGAACTTGACCACCTGGTACAGACTTGAGGGGACTGATTGCATGGTGTGTATCCATGGGCGTCCTATAATTACGTTGTATGCCATCTCTTGGTCCATTACGTGAAAGGTCGTCTCCAATGTGACCCCCCCCGCAAGGACGGGCAAAATCATTTTTCCTGATGTACGTTCCACTGAATTATTAAAACTGGTTAGAGTTATACAATGGGGTATTATCCTATCCTCGAGTCCCATCTGTGAAAGTACTTTTGGATGGATGATGCAGGCGCCACTTCCGTCATCGATCATGACTCTCCTGACATCCGTATCAACAATACGTAAAGTGATAACTAAAGCATTATAATGGGGAAAACACAAACCATCAGCATCGGACTTATCGAAGGTGATACTCCCTTTGAAGTCATCATATAGTTCGTGGGATATGGTTCGCTTCAGCCTGTGTGTGTTGGCGAATTTGACATGGTTGATAACGACGTTAGTGCTATCTCCGACAATCATGTTTACTGTCCGTGTCGGGGAAGGTGGCTTTGGTGGCCCGCGGGATTGTTCTCGCCCGTGTGTGAAATTGGCTTTTCGCTTGTCACTAAGCAGCTCCTTTAGGTATCCCTGGTTTAGCATTCTGACGACTTCCTGCCGCAAGCCTATGCAATCTTCGGTCCTGTGTCCTCGTTCTTGGTGGAATTCACACAGAACATTTGATTTTCTTGTGGCAGGGTTCGATTTCATTTTTTGAGGCCACTGCACCTTGGTGCCGAGCTTTTCCAGTGCATACACAATCTCTGAAGGGGAAACACAAAAGTTATGTAATGAAAGCAAAGGGGGCATACCTCTTTCGTTCCCGAAAGGGGCGTACCTCTTTCGCTCTCGAGGGGGGCGAGATGTCGTTTGTAATGCGTCTGTATGGCGAGGAGGCAGATGAGGAGACCTCATGTATGCCGTATGTTGTTCCTTATTGTGGCGAGGGGGAAGTTCTCGACGTCCCTCGTGACGTTGATCTTTCCTTATGTCTGAATGTATAGTTGTCAATCGTTAGGTCGGCCCGTTGAGATCTTTTTCGTCCGCTCGTACCTCGGCGCAGTAGGAGTTGTGGATCTCATCCCAAGTTGTGGGAGGATATTTCATGAGCCGGTTCAGTAGCTTCTTAGTTGCTTTGGAGTCGTCCCTGCTGAATCTGTTCTGTAAAGTAGCTATCGCCATGCCTTCCGACACGTTTGGCAGGCTCATCCTCACCCTGTTGAATCTAGCGAGGAAGTCCCCGAGGCACTCGCCCGAGGTTTGCCTGATAGCGAAGATGTCATTCACCCTTGCCTCCGCCTTCTTTGCGCTAGCATGTGCGGTGACGAACTTGTCCGCCATTTCTTTGAAGGTTGAAATTGCTTTGGCGGGCAGTTGAGAGTACCATGTCAGGGCTCCCCCGGTCAGCGTCTCGCCAAACTTCTTCAGCAACACATATGGTACTTGCTGTTTTGACAGGTCGTTCCCTTTCACGGCGGTGACATAATGGATGAGGTGATCTTCAGGATCAGTAGTTCCATCATACACCCTCAGATAAGGGGGCACCTTGAAAGTCTTTGGAATGGTGTAAGGGGCGACTTCCTCAGAGTATGGTTGTTCCACGAACCTTCCCACATCGCGTTTAGGTGCTCCGGGGATCTTGTCGACCCTATCCCGATGCTCTTTTATCTGGTCGCGGAGGGCCTTGTTTTCACTATTTATTTCTTCCCTTTTTCTCAGAATGGATGCCAGCATGTCATCGTGAGTTTGTGCTCGATGGGTTGGTTATTTGCTCGCGCTTCCTATTGCTCGTCCGTTATGGTATCGATACTCGTTGTTGGTACTGCTTTTGCGTGGCCCTGTGGTGATTTTTTCACTAAGCCGCTCAGGGTACTCGTCAACCATTCTTGTAGTAATTTTCTAACCACCGGGGGTGCTTCTTTTGCAGCGGACGTGGAAGCTTTCTTGTCCTGCAAGGTCGCAAGGTTCCCGGATGGGGAAGGTGAAACTTCTATCTCTGGTGCGGTATCGGGGTTGGTGTTGGTGGTAGTGTCATCACCGACCTCGTTTAGGGAGCTCAAGAGGTTGGTGGTGACCCCCACTATAGCATTCGACCTGGTGTTGTTTTCGGCCATTTATGGGTTTTCGTGGGATATGGATGATGTGGTTATCTGATCTTTTGGGTGTATAATATAGGTTTAATGCTCGAAATCCCCACAGATGGCGCCAAATTGGTTTACTCAAAATTTATCGATTACTTTGTAAGTTATGGACAATAAAAAATTATGAGAAAAGGGTAAATCGTAATCAACTATAATAAACCCCGAAGATAGATCAATATCGTTTATATTATGAATCTTAACAAAAGTAACGAAATTATGTGAACTATCAATGATTATCACTAAGAGGGTAAAAAAGAGAATAACAGAGAGAGAATAGTCAGTGTGAGCACGTGATTTTTGCCCTATATGAGAATTGCTCCCAAAAATTCAAAAGTAAAATAATCTTTTCGTGTGTACTCTTTTTAGATTTTTCGTGACATTTTTGGATAGTTGTTTGTATTTGTCTAAGCATGTTTGTTTGTTTAAATTAAGGAAAAAGAACATAATACAAAAAAATGTTGTGCTTGCATTCTTAGGAGTTAATTTACAATCGAAAATAACCAAAATAATTTGACAAAATGGAAAATCACAAAAAATATGTATTGTTTGTATTTAATGTCTCAATCGTGTGACTTATATTTAATTGATGATGTTAATCGTTAGTATAACTTAATTAGTATTTCTTATAATCCAATTGATTTCTTGTAGTGTAATTAAAATTTTGTTTTACTAAATTAAGGATTAAAAGAAAAAAAAATGAAGGAAAAGGTTGAAAAAACAAGAGAAAACTCGGATTGGGCCCAATTGTATAATCGAATCCAAAGCCCAAACCAACCCACCCCAAAGCTAGCCCAGTCTTCATTAATCGCCCGACCCGCCCCTGTCGCCCTCCAAAACGACCCCGTTTCTGGTATTGTAGCAGATCTTAGCCGTTGGATGTTGTAATCCAACGGCTCTGATTAAACGCCTATTTTCAGTATACAAAATACCCCCAAACCCGTTAATCAACCTCATATCCCACACCCCTTTCATCGTCTCTATCAGAGACAAGAACGAAACCCTAGCCGCCATCATATCCCACCGCCCAAAACCCGGCGGCAACGACGCCGCCGGCCACCAAAATAACACCCCTGAACCACAAAATCACCATGAACATGAATCCCTTACCCATTTAGTTCGAATCTGACCGGAAGAGGTCGAACCCCAAATTCCCTCTCAAGAACCCTAAAATCTAAAATCACGAATTAGGCCAAATTGATCAAGATTTTGGGGTCCAATGGACTTTATTCGGGTTGTTCTCGGTTGAGAACACTTCGATTAAAGTTTATTTGACCTCAAAATGGGCAAGCCGAGTTCGAACCTAGGTCATTCTGATTTCCTGAGGTGATTTTCCTTTCATTTTTGTTCTGTTTGTGTTTTATTAACATCCGCTTACTTGTGTAATTTATCTCATTGGATTTTCTTATTCTTTGTCTTTCGAATTCGTTCTGCCCGCCTCCAAACGACCTTTTATTTGGTCGACATTCCTTATTGTTAATTGTATATGTTATAAGACGATTATTCGATTCGATTGGGGTCGTCGAATAATTAGCTTCGTGTTTCCTTTGTTTTGCCCGTCCCTGGGAATCACTGTTATCATAATTGTGGTAATGTGTTGTTATTATGGTCATAAGCAGATATCAGATATAGCTTTAGAGATTAAAATAATTAAAATGCTCAAAATTGCTGGACACATGGGTGTAGTCAGTAAAGCCTGCGAAAACTACATGGATTCCACTTAATTGTGGAACTTTAGAATTAGAAAAGAAAACAGACCCATACTTAAACATTGATGATGGGAGGACAGAGGGAATACTGTGGCTGTGTAGTATTATAATAGTCAAAAGCTAAAGGGGTGCACATGGGGGGAAGGCTGTTCTATTTTTGGCCTATAAAACAGTAGGCAGAGGGACTTATACAGGGGGATAGAGACACAGGTTAAGACACAGACACAGATACAAAAGGAGATAGAGAGATTAAGAATAACTATTGTTTCATAGGATTCCTATTTGAAGTTCACATATATCCTTTGCATAGATTTTGGGTCGTTGGTTTTGTTGGTCGAAGTGGTGTTACTGGTTTGCTGAGAGATTATCACCGGTTTGCTGGAGTGATTGTGTTTGTTTGCTAAGTGACTGTGTTTGGCCACTGTTAGCGTTGTTTTGGCCACTGTTAGTGTTGTCTCTTGGCTACGGATGTGGTCTGTTTTGGCCACTGTTTGGTGCTGAGTGTTTGGTTTTACTGGTTGTTTTCTTGCTGTTGAAGTTCTGTTACTGCTACTGCTGCATCTGACTCCTTTTACCCTCATTTCCAGGTATTCATTTCACCTTTTAATGTATGAGAATGTATAAACATTGAAGTGGATTTATCCAAGTCGAGATTTATCAATGTAGCCATTGTGCTGCATTTGAATACTGTTTTCTTTTGTGATTGGATTGAGGCCATACTTCGACTTTGAAGTTAGTATAACATTTCAGTTCACTGATCTGTTGAGATTCAAAAAAAAAGAAAAACAATTTTTCATGGATTACATTTTTATTCTATTTGGTTGATCTGGAATGAAGCTTTTCTACCCCATTGATCAAGATATAAGTTTATTTCACCTCCTGATAAGTCAATCGATAGTTAATAACATTCGTGAGTCACAAATGTTAAAACAGTGCATTTAGTAATTAATATCAGTCAGGTATTTTCCATTAGGCCAAAGTTAGGCCGAACTATGTGAGCTATTCATGCTTTGTCCACCCATAAAACTGTAATCTGTATTTAAGTGTACTATCAGAATTGCCGACTTTTATGGTCTCATTCTCGTTTATTGGCAAATTAGCTACAACTTTCACTTTTTGGGATTTGCTATATACTAAGTGGAACTTGTAACGTAGGTTGTGGAATAGTTGAGAAATGATATCTAGAATTCAAAGTAAGTTTTTCGTGTAATTGTTCACCCTAGTCTTGAATCTGTTCACTTAGTTGTCTAGTCGTATGTTTACTCGAATCGGTTATAGTTGAATACGACTTTGTCATTATAAAAATTGGTTCGTTATTCTTTAACTGAACGACGTAATTAGATTAAAGGAATTGGGGGTGCATTTCATGTGACCCGACTCCAGTTTTGAACAAGGTTAAATAAAGCGTGTCAGGAACCACAGGCGCATTTCATGTAGTGTGGCTTGCAACATGTTTTAAATAATCTTGAATTAACTCTTAAATAAATATAGCGGGATGTAGTTTGCTTTTAAATTAGAATTAGAGTTATGCCTCGCCTAACAAAATTGTACAAATCGCGGGGCCTTCATAAATGTATATGTAAAATATTTAGATTTCGAGATGTGCCGTTTCTTAGCGAATTTCCTGGCCTTCTCAAAAAATGTAAATAAGTAATCGCTCTAGGCGCGTATTTTAATAATTTTACCTTTTTAAATACGGGCGTGCATTTCATGCGGCCCAAATCCAAATCCCAAAATGTTGAATAAGAATGTGTCAAGGATCCGGGTGCATTTCATGTGACGTGATTCGAAACATATTTTTAGGCAACATTCTCTTTCGTAAATAATAATAATAATAAAAGCGGTAAAAGGATATTAATTTGCATTAAGTATATAACTGTAAAAATCAGATAAATAAGCCGAATATGACAGTTAAGCGACCGTGATAGAACCACGGAATTCGGGAATGCCTAACACCTTCTCCCGAGTTAACAGAATTCCTTATCCGGATTTCTGGTTCGCGGACCGTTAAATAGAGTCAAACCTTTCCTCGATTCGGGATTTAACCGGTGACTTGGGACACCATAAATCTCCCAAGTGGCGACTCTGAAATAATTAAATAAATCCCATCTCGATTGTCCTTTAATTGGAAAAACTCTTTGCATCCTCGCGGGTGCGGTAAAAAGAGGTGTGACAGCTCTGGCGACTCTGCTGGGGATATCTTTAGAACTCGAGCTTGGAATAACTGTTGTATTTGGCATATTTTATTATCTGATTCTTTTACATGTTGGCATCGATGTGCAAATGTTGTTTTTTTACTGCTTTGATATTTTGTGAACTGTATATATAAATTGTGCCGGAACCAATCTCCTCTCTGAGTCTTCTAAATCATGAAGAAGGGTGCACTTCGTGTGACTTCTTTTCCGTATAGTGTCTAATTCCCATTTTAGAACGAGGTTTGGATAAGTTGCAAAACCGGTGAAGCTTCTGTATTCCCGGGTTGCTGCCTCCTCCTCGGCTCGAGCTGTCCGCTCGGGTAAGCCAAGTCTAGAACAGATAAACCCAGGTTTTAAACCTAGAATAACAAAGCTTCATGCCGGATCCCTAGTAGGAAACGTTTATTTGCATCATGTCGCATTTGACTTAGGGGACTCAACACAGGGGTTGGGTCCGTCTAGGACAGGTGACCTGAAATGAAAAGACCATCCTGCTGCATCCTGTTTGTTTTACGCATATATTTGCTTCAGACTTGCAGGCTAACCATTTTTTTATATTGAGAAAAATGAAAAAAAAAATAGTTTGTTTTTTTTAATTAAAAAGAAAAAATGTTTGTTATAATAAAAAATGTGTGATCAAAATATAAAAAAAATAGTTTCAAAATAGTTTGTTTTTTTTACTTAAAAAGAAAAAAAAACGTTTGTTGTAAAATAAAAAATATGTGATTTCAAAATAGTTTGTTTTTTTTACTAAAAAAAAAAAAAAAAAAAAAAAAAATTTGTTTTAAACTTAAAAAAAATGTGTGAAAAAATAATAAATAGTTTGTTTGACCGAACTACGCAGGTTTGATTCTCGCCATTAGGTGGGATACGTAGGCAACCCTCATCGGGTCCAACCACCCCTTCAAAAAATTAAAAAAAAAAATGTCTAAGTTTTAGTTTTTAATAAAATCAAGGTGATGCCATTTTGAAAAATAGCCGAATGTTCCGAAAGGACGCCGGAAGGCTGTTTTTGCAAAAATGGCCACTTTGAATCATTTTTAATAATTTGCGGGCACAACCTTGAAATATTCCTTGTGGAAATGTTGCAAGGCCATAGCCGCAAAATCAAGTTCGCATTCACACCCCGTTTGCAAAAAATAAAAAAAAAATATATAAAAAATCAAAAAATGTATGTGTTTAATTTTGTCAATAAATCGAAGTGACGCTGTTTTTGAAAATAGCCGAATGTTCCGAAAGGACGCCGGAAGGCTGTTTTTGCAAAAATAGCCACTTTGAATTATTTTTATAATTCTGGACACAACCTTGAAATGTTCCCTCGCGAACATGTTGAAAGGCTGTATCCGCGAAAATTAAGTTTTGAGTCATCACTCAACTTTACAAAAAATAACCACTTTATCAAATAAGCCATTACATGGCCGGTCTTTGCATAAATAGCCACTTTTGGCATTTGAACTTCTTCAGTCTTGTATTGGCCTATGGCGATGCCGAACGATGCCCCATAGGCCTCAGGATAACAAGTTTTGATTTTGCGTCTTCTGAAATAAAATTTTGCAAAAAGAGCCACTTTGTCTAAATAAGCCATTACATGGCCAATTTATGAAAAATAGTCTTGTGTTGGTTTATGGTGATGCCGAACGATGCCCCATGAGCCACGAGATAAAAAAAAAAAAAAAAAAAAAAAAATTTCAAGTTTATCTTTCTTAAATAAATTTTGCAAAATAGCCATTTTGTCAAATAAGCCATTATGTGGCCAATTTTGTAGAAATAGTCATAACTGACACCAAAAAAAAAAAAAAAAATATATTCTTTTTCTTGTAGAAATCTCCTACACAAGTTTGTAGTTGGAGTCGGCTTCTATAATTTTCCTTCAAAGAAAAAAAAGAAATCAAAAAAAAAATCAAATAAACATTTCTTTATTTCTTGCATTAATTTGCAAGAACTACGCTCGGTCTGATTCATGCGGGGTCATGATACGTAGGCAAAAAAAAAAAAAAAAAAAAAAAAAAAAAAAAAAAAAAAAAAAAAAAAAAAAAAAAAAAAAAAAAGAATGATCGATAAGCGGGATACCTTAATGCTGACATGCTGGCTTTGTTTTGTTGTGTCCATTTCCAGAAAGGTGGTTGGTTGTGGTTCGGAAATAACTCTTCCCCGTAAGACGAAGTCAGAGGACAATGGCAGATAATCTCAAGACTGAGTGGGTTGGTACAGGTACCCGACAACAGCTGGTTGAACGGAACCACGGGTTAGTAGAGGAGGTCAAGATATTGAGACAACACGTGGCTGATATGTATCGGGCGTGGATGGATGGAAAAGCACCACCTCCGCCACCACCTAGCTTCCTGGACTCTGTCCTTACCCGTACCATGAACCCGATGCCGGATGATCTCCCGCACTCTCCATATATACCCGCCTATCACAACTTCTCCAGCCATTCGAGTAACTCAATTACTCGTCCCCCAACTATGTTTTCACAACGCTACTCCCGTCCCCAACACCACTACTCTCCCCGGGACACCCAAAATCGTACTTCACCTTCCAGGTACCCAGCTCCACAAAAAGCTTACCAACCCCCACGAACATACCGGAAACCCCCCGGGTCAGGTTTCAGGCCAAATAAGGCGTTTAGGGAGGAAAGGTTGCTGAAACGAGAAAAGGCGCTCACCCCTATCGGAGAATCCTATGCAAGTCTGTTTGAAAAGTTAAAACATGTCGGTCTGATCACGCCGCTCCCCGGATACACTCCCGATCCACGTGCAAGAAGCTTCGATCCTACTGCACGATGTGCATACCATTCCAATGTCAGAGGGCACGATATTGAGAGTTGCCGTACCTTGAAAAAGGAAATAGAAAGAATGATTCAAAAAGGGTGGTTGATTGTGGTCAATGATGATGATATGGGGCACACAAATCCTCTGGGGGGTGTATTGACTGGAGCTAAAAATGTTGAAGCAGATGGCAGCCTTGGCAATATTGAGGCGGAACTTAGTGGCTAAAATGTTGTGCTTGGTAATTGGGAAGATACTCCATCTTTTGGTCAGCTAGATGGAGCTTTGGTGGTTCGTTTTGTGGTCATTTTTGTTGTCCGAGTTATTTTCAGGGTTTTCTTGTGGTCAAACCCTTTTGTCCTAGCAGTTTGCTTTGGTCCTGCCCAATTTTGTTTCAGGGCTGTACTCTAGTTTGTTTTGCTTGTTTTATCATTGAACCATTTCGTTATTAGTTTAATGAAGCTTTCGGTCTTTTGTTACTCCCGGTCATTTTATCTGTTTAGTTCTGTTTACCCTTTAGATTTGTCTTGTGCTCAAACGCCGAATCTAGTGACATGACATGCGCACACATAATTGTGGCTTAATTCTAAAAGTTAATCATGAAGCAATTGGAAGATGATCGGGTCATTCAAAGGAAATAAAAACAATTTGAGATTATTTGGATCCCGAGTCATGTGAAACCGGGGCAACTAAAAAGGAAACAGTTAAAGGCAAGCTGGCCAAATCGACGTGGGGTCATTCACAATAATGAAAATGAGAGTGTTGTCCAACTGTGCTTTAAAGATATGACGAATGTTAATTGTGTTGTTTACACTTGGCATGTTTTGAAGATTGGAATGACGAAGGCATTTTGTTCTGCTATCTAAACACTTTATCCATCGTCAACCCTTTGAGCCTTATTTTAAATTCTTTCATACCCCTCCTTCGGAATTAGTTGCAAACACAAGTTTGAAAGGCAAAAGAAGAAAGGGATAAAAAAAAAAAAGTAAAGAAAAAGAAAACAACAAAAAGAGATAAAGAAAAGAAAAAGAAAAATGTGTGGAAAAAGAAATTTGAAAAAGAGGAATTGGGAACTACGTTTGACCTGATTCCTTAAAGAGGATACGTAGGCGCTTCACAGCTCGGTCATAGTGTAAATAAAGTAATAAAAATTCCACAAGAAAAACCGGGGCAAAGAAAAATTGTGTTGATTATAAAAATTTAGGTCCGAAGGTTGTAAATTTTGAACCCAAAATTGATTTTGTTTTGAGCCTTCAATACCCTTTCTTTCTAGCCCTATCCAAATCCCACATTACGGTCCAAAGAAAGACCTTCCGATCGGTCTTCAAAAGATGCCGCGTCAGGCGAGGGATAGAGTCCTATAACACGCTGATTCTCAGCAGAAAAGACTCTGATTCTCAGCAGAAAGGAAATACGAGAGTCTTGGCAGTGACACCCCAATCCCCAGCTAAAAGTAATACAAATGAGAGAGTCTTACCGGTGAAAACCTTCACAGGCACCATAAGGCGACGAAAGCTGAGAGAAAATCAAAATGAGAGAGGCTTGAAAGTGAAAACCCTTCGGGCACTACAAGTCGAATAAAGGTGATAATCAGATGGAAATCACGAGACAGAAATCGTGAAAGACGAAGGATAGACCATATGTGCATGTCATGACCAGTGGAGTTGGTATTCGCGTTTGATAAGTTTTGTAGATATTTCTTGCTTGAGAGTCATTTTCTTTTTCCTTTGTCTTCTATTTTGTTTCTTTTTATCTTTCTCATTTTTATCAAAAATTCCCCATCAAGGTCTGTCTAGTCAGAACAAGTGAGAAATGACTTCAAAACTTGCCACCAACTTTCCAATTATTATGCAAAGCAAGGAAATGCCATGGACGGCAGAGAAGTAGGGTGCGAAGAAGATTATTAAACTGGGGCAGAAAATTTTCTTTTCAGTTTGAAAATTTTCTGGAAGTCAATACCCACTTGGGGAAGAAGGAAAGTCTCAAGGGAAATGGTCTTCGAACTCAACAACCTTCAAGAAGAGTGAAACACCGATTTTGAGGAAATGAAAATCTACCGGCAGTGTTATCTTCAACAAGTTCCGAGGTGGTCGGACAACACAGAGTGGTAAAGGAAGCAAGGAAATCCCATCTTCAACAAAATAACCCCCAGCAAGTTGAGAAACACAGAACGGGGAAAGGATAAATGGAAAAACCCATCCCCAGCATGAATATCATCAAATAATAACATCCCCAGCAAGTTCTGATAATGAAACATCAGAGCAGGGAAAGAGGAGGAGAACAATCCCCAGCAGGAGCACCACAACCAGCCACCACATTTTAAAACTAACCAATTTTTCTTTGATTTGAAACAGGGAAAAAGGGGTTGTCAGCAACAAAGCATGCCACGAAGAAGATTCTCAAACTGGGGCAGAAAATTTTCTCCTGTTGCGAAAATTTTCTCGAAACCAAATACTTGGTTAGGGAAAGAAGCTAGATAACGCGAGGAAATGATCTTTGAACCCGGTTATCCCAACAGATTTGAAAGAAAGAAAACAACAAGCTGTGATAGATGAAATTATACCCCCAACAGACAGGACAAGACGAGGAAGCTTGCGTTCAGGAAAGGCAAGAAGCCGGTATCACCCTCAGCAGTCCTCGGAAAATGAAACATTGATTTCGAGATTTCACCGGCAGCATTATATCCTACAAGTTTCTCAAGGGAGCGAAGCGCGAGCCCCGAAGGAGGTTTGGAAAGAGGAAGAAGGAAAGGGGATCCCCCGACAGGGTAATCCCCAGCTGATGACACTTCAATCCCCAGCGATCTCGAGAGAGAATAAAGGTTCTGAAGGAAGTAGAAAAGGAGGAAATAAAGAAGATTTTCCCCGCAGCGTAACCCCAGCAGGTAAGTAATTAGTTCCAAAGACATCCCCAGCAGTCAAGAGAAAAATAACACAACCGGGAGGAAAGCAATTCCAAAACAAGGTAATTCGGAAGAAAGGATGGCCCAAGAAGCAATGCAGGAAGAAGAAAGTGGTGCAGGAAGCAAAGGAAGGCGACATGGATGGGATGGAGTTAGTAAGATGTTGTTGAAGTCAGGAGCCCGCCTGAAGAGAGGAATGGCGATTTATTTTCAAAAGATGTTGTTGAAGTCAGGAGCCCGCCTGAAGAGAGGAATGGCGATTTATTCTCAAAAGATGTTGTTGAAGTCAGGAGCCCGCCTGAAGAGAGGAATGGCGTTTATTTTCAAAAGATGTTGTTGAAGTCGGGAGCCCGCCCGAAGAGAGGAATGGCGATTTATTTTCAAAAGTTGATGATTGAAGTCAGGAGCCCGCCTGAAGAGAGGAATGGCGTTTATTTTCAAAAGATGTTGTTAAAGTCAGAAGCCCGCCAGAAAAGCAGAACGCCGTCTCAGTTTCCAAGATTTGATAAGGATGGTGAACAATCGAAAGTGACATAGTGTAACGGAAATCCCCAGCATGAATCAGAAGGAAGGCGACAAGGATCAGAAAAGATAGATTCAGACTTCGAAGGAGAATAGCTCGAAGATCAAAAGATGTTGTTGAAGTCAGGAGCCCGCCTGAAGAGAGGAATGGCGATTTATTTTCAAAAGATGTTGTTGAAGTCAGGAGCCCGCCTGAAGAGAGGAGTGGCGATCTAATTTTCTAAGTTGATGTTGAAGTCAGGAGCCCGCCTGAAGAGAGGAATGGCGATTTATTTTCAAAGATGTTAAAGTCAGAAGCCTGCCAGAAAAGCAGAACGGCATCTCAGTTTCCAAGATTTGATAAGGATAGTGAACAATCGGAAAGTGGTAGAGTATAACGAAAATCTCCAGCATGAATCCAAGTTCATAGTCAAAAGGAAGGCAACAAGGATCAAAAAGAGAGGTTCAGACTTCGAAGGAGAATAGTTCGAAGATCACAAAGAAGAGACCAATGGTCGGAGTTCGGCAATCAAGATAGGCCGAATAACAATAGGCAGAAGAGAAGAAGCATCAGAAGGAACATCAAGTCAGACAGAATAGCAAGGAACATGACAAGATCAAGTTAAAAAGGATGGATAAGAATTTGTAGTACTGTAACTTAGTCTAGCTTCTTATTTTTGTTTAGCACGGTGTAATAAGGAGGTCAGTTAAGCAGTGGCAACAGCAGTAATAGCGGTAACAGCAGTAACAGCGAGATCGCAACAGTCATGGTAGTCCCAGCTACCAAGAACTTCCCGAACTACATTGACCTGATTCCCTTTTAGCCAGGGATATGTAGGAGACCTTTGAAGCAAGGTTCGGTCAAAGCTTTTCCAAAAATGCTTCATACGGAGTGCTCGAACGGGCAAAAATCGCTCGTATCCGCTCACTTATCTTTGCACGAAAACTCTTCATGTTTCCGCGCAAAGAGGGGCAGCTGTGAGCACGTGATTTTTGCCCTATATGAGAATTGCTCCCAAAAATTCAAAAGTAAAATAATCTTTTCGTGTGTGCTCTTTTTAGATTTTTCGTGACATTTTTGGATAGTTGTTTGTATTTGTCTAAGCATGTTTGTTTGTTTAAATTAAGGAAAAAGAACATAATACAAAAAAATGTTGTGCTTGCATTCTTAGGAGTTAATTTACAATCGAAAATAACCAAAATAATTTGACAAAATGGAAAATCACAAAAAATATGTATTGTTTGTATTTAATGTCTCAATCGTGTGACTTATATTTAATTGATGATGTTAATCGTTAGTATAACTTAATTAGTATTTCTTATAATCCAATTGATTTCTTGTAGTGTAATTAAAATTTTGTTTTACTAAATTAAGGATTAAAAGAAAAAAAAATGAAGGAAAAGGTTGAAAAAACAAGAGAAAACTCGGATTGGGCCCAATTGTATAATCGAATCCAAAGCCCAAACCAACCCACCCCAAAGCTAGCCCAGTCTTCATTAATCGCCCGACCCGCCCCTGTCGCCCTCCAAAACGACCCCGTTTCTGGTATTGTAGCAGATCTTAGCCGTTGGATGTTGTAATCCAACGGCTCTGATTAAACGCCTATTTTCAGTATACAAAATACCCCCAAACCCGTTAATCAACCTCATATCCCACACCCCTTTCATCGTCTCTATCAGAGACAAGAACGAAACCCTAGCCGCCATCATATCCCACCGCCCAAAACCCGGCGGCAACGACGCCGCCGGCCACCAAAATAACACCCCTGAACCACAAAATCACCATGAACATGAATCCCTTACCCATTTAGTTCGAATCTGACCGGAAGAGGTCGAACCCCAAATTCCCTCTCAAGAACCCTAAAATCTAAAATCACGAATTAGGCCAAATTGATCAAGATTTTGGGGTCCAATGGACTTTATTCGGGTTGTTCTCGGTTGAGAACACTTCGATTAAAGTTTATTTGACCTCAAAATGGGCAAGCCGAGTTCGAACCTAGGTCATTCTGATTTCCTGAGGTGATTTTCCTTTCATTTTTGTTCTGTTTGTGTTTTATTAACATCCGCTTACTTGTGTAATTTATCTCATTGGATTTTCTTATTCTTTGTCTTTCGAATTCGTTCTGCCCGCCTCCAAACGACCTTTTATTTGGTCGACATTCCTTATTGTTAATTGTATATGTTATAAGACGATTATTCGATTCGATTGGGGTCGTCGAATAATTAGCTTCGTGTTTCCTTTGTTTTGCTCGTCCCTGGGAATCACTGTTATCATAATTGTGGTAATGTGTTGTTATTATGGTCATAAGCAGATATCAGATATAGCTTTAGAGATTAAAATAATTAAAATGCTCAAAATTGCTGGACACATGGGTGTAGTCAGTAAAGCCTGCGAAAACTACATGGATTCCACTTAATTGTGGAACTTTAGAATTAGAAAAGAAAACAGACCCATACTTAAACATTGATGATGGGAGGACAGAGGGAATACTGTGGCTGTGTAGTATTATAATAGTCAAAAGCTAAAGGGGTGCACATGGGGGGAAGGCTGTTCTATTTTTGGCCTATAAAACAGTAGGCAGAGGGACTTATACAGGGGGATAGAGACACAGGTTAAGACACAGACACAGATACAAAAGGAGATAGAGAGATTAAGAATAACTATTGTTTCATAGGATTCCTATTTGAAGTTCACATATATCCTTTGCATAGATTTTGGGTCGTTGGTTTTGTTGGTCGAAGTGGTGTTACTGGTTTGCTGAGAGATTATCACCGGTTTGCTGGAGTGATTGTGTTTGTTTGCTAAGTGACTGTGTTTGGCCACTGTTAGCGTTGTTTTGGCCACTGTTAGTGTTGTCTCTTGGCTACGGATGTGGTCTGTTTTGGCCACTGTTTGGTGCTGAGTGTTTGGTTTTACTGGTTGTTTTCTTGCTGTTGAAGTTCTGTTACTGCTACTGCTGCATCTGACTCCTTTTACCCTCATTTCCAGGTATTCATTTCACCTTTTAATGTATGAGAATGTATAAACATTGAAGTGGATTTATCCAAGTCGAGATTTATCAATGTAGCCATTGTGCTGCATTTGAATACTGTTTTCTTTTGTGATTGGATTGAGGCCATACTTCGACTTTGAAGTTAGTATAACATTTCAGTTCACTGATCTGTTGAGATTCAAAAAAAAAGAAAAACAATTTTTCATGGATTACATTTTTATTCTATTTGGTTGATCTGGAATGAAGCTTTTCTACCCCATTGATCAAGATATAAGTTTATTTCACCTCCTGATAAGTCAATCGATAGTTAATAACATTCGTGAGTCACAAATGTTAAAACAGTGCATTTAGTAATTAATATCAGTCAGGTATTTTCCATTAGGCCAAAGTTAGGCCGAACTATGTGAGCTATTCATGCTTTGTCCACCCATAAAACTGTAATCTGTATTTAAGTGTACTATCAGAATTGCCGACTTTTATGGTCTCATTCTCGTTTATTGGCAAATTAGCTACAACTTTCACTTTTTGGGATTTGCTATATACTAAGTGGAACTTGTAACGTAGGTTGTGGAATAGTTGAGAAATGATATCTAGAATTCAAAGTAAGTTTTTCGTGTAATTGTTCACCCTAGTCTTGAATCTGTTCACTTAGTTGTCTAGTCGTATGTTTACTCGAATCGGTTATAGTTGAATACGACTTTGTCATTATAAAAATTGGTTCGTTATTCTTTAACTGAACGACGTAATTAGATTAAAGGAATTGGGGGTGCATTTCATGTGACCCGACTCCAGTTTTGAACAAGGTTAAATAAAGCGTGTCAGGAACCACAGGCGCATTTCATGTAGTGTGGCTTGCAACATGTTTTAAATAATCTTGAATTAACTCTTAAATAAATATAGCGGGATGTAGTTTGCTTTTAAATTAGAATTAGAGTTATGCCTCGCCTAACAAAATTGTACAAATCGCGGGGCCTTCATAAATGTATATGTAAAATATTTAGATTTCGAGATGTGCTGTTTCTTAGCGAATTTCCTGGCCTTCTCAAAAAATGTAAATAAGTAATCGCTCTAGGCGCGTATTTTAATAATTTTACCTTTTTAAATACGGGCGTGCATTTCATGCGGCCCAAATCCAAATCCCAAAATGTTGAATAAGAATGTGTCGAGGATCCGGTGCATTTCATGTGACGTGATTCGAAACATATTTTTAGGCAACATTCTCTTTCAGTAAATAATAATAATAATAAAAGCGGTAAAAGGATATTAATTTGCATTAAGTATATAAATGTAAAAATCGGATAAATAAGCCGAATATGACGGTTAAGCGACCAGTGATAGAACCACGGAATTCGGGAATGCCTAACACGCTTCTCCCGAGTTAACGGAATTCCTTATCGGGTCTCCGGTTCGCGGACCGTTAAATAGAGTCAAACCTTTCCTCGATTCGGGATTTAACCTAGGTGACTTGGGACACCATAAATCTCCCAAGTGGCGACTACTGAAATAATTAAATAAATCCGATTTCGATTGTCGCTTTAATTGGAAAAACTCTTTGCAACCTCCTCGCGGTGCGGTAAAAAGAGGTGTGGCAGCTCTGG